>JAMKCH010008083.1:0-70452 GCA_023653785.1 Ophioderma brevispina
CTCATAAAGCGCACAACATTACCATAAAAAAATCTTTTGTGATGTCACGAGGTTACATGGTCGGGCCACTAGCCGATTCTAATGTTACTAATTAACAGTAACAGGGTCAGGGACATGCAGCCTGCAGGGAAGCATAAAACCAATTCCATGCCTCAAAAATGAATCTATATTATTAAAACGAACTTTGCATGGGGGAGCGACCTGGATTGAGGAATGTATTGCGTTTCCTCCTTTTTACAGCGTAGCACCGGCAGCCTCGCCCAATCATAACCTTACTTTCACAGCGCGGCCGTGCTTTTTAATTTATTACAACACTGCTGATTTGCCAACGGACCGGTATGGTATGCAAGTGGTGGACTCCGTGGTGATCGCACACATCGCGTGCACGATCGCGTCGTGAACGCATCGCGTGCATCGCACGGCGCGCGCATATGTTCGCGTGATCGTCGGTACGCATGTGCGAGCATCACGTCGTAAGGCCCTGGAAGAGTTTAGAGAGAGAGGCCCGACTGAGAAAGAGTGAGAGAGGGGATCGAGAGAGAAAGGGAGAGAGAGAGGGAGGTGCGAAAGAGGAGAGGGATACAGGCGAAAAGATAGGTGGTCGACAGAGAGACCGACCGAATGAGACAGAAAATTAGGCCTAATTGTAGAGGGGAAATGTTGAAGAGAGGAGAGAGAGAGAGAGAGAGAGAGAGAGAGAGAGAGAGAGAGAGAGAGAGAGAGAGAGAGAGAGAGAGAGAGAGAGAGAGGGTTTGAAAGGGGAGAGGGATAGATGGTCAAGAGAGAGATGAGAGATGGAATGAAGAGAGAAAACGTAATTTGTAGAGGGAAAATGTTGAGGGTTTTAAAAAGAGGAGAGGGGCAGAGAGGGTTCATACAGAAAGGAAAGAGGGAGAAAAAACAAGATGAAAAAAATAATGGACCAGAGAGTATTGAGAGAAAGAGCGGAGAGCCAGATGAGAGAAAAAAGAAAGGAAAAACAGAAACAAACCGGGCAAAACAGCAGAAAGGAAGGAAATAAAGAAAGGAAAAAGCGAGAGACAGAGGTTAAAAATGTTAATTTCGAAGGGTTTTTGGGTGACGGATGAGAGGAAAAAACCGTACTGTTAGAGGGGAGAAGGGAAATGTTGAGCATATAGAAAGAGTGAGAGCGAGGGGAGAGATGGTTTGAGGAGAGGAAATGAGAGAGAAAACGTAATTTGTAGAGGAGATGTGAGGAACAGTGAAAAAGAAAGAAAACTGGAAGAAAGAAGCCAGAGGAGGGTCCATAAACTGCCAGGTTGACGGTAACTATATGGGAGTTTGAGAGAGTTGTGAGAAAAATATGGGGCTATAAACATGAACTCTATACGGGTTGTTAGCTTAGACATGGGGAGTAATTTTAGATAAAAAGGTTAAACACTACAAAGATATATGGGATGTTGTGAAATAAAACGTTTTATTGATTTAGAAAATGAGAACTATGACTACATGGTTAAAATGATCAATAACAAGTAATTAGTTTCGCTTTGGTCTGGTATGACGGAAACCTACGGATTGTGACAAGGGAGTTGTTTTGAAAAGAGATTTTTACGGGATGATATATTGACGTTCCTTAGAAAATGGACCTACATGGTACAGGACGGGAACTAAGGAACTTGAGTTATAAAAGTGTTAAGAATTTGCGATACGGGGATTTATTATGGGAGTTTGAGGTGGTGTCGCCGTAGTATCAGTGATCGCTTCAGTTTCAGTGATCGCTTCTATTTCAGTGATCGCTCCATTCAACTCAGCTTAGCGGGAGCCCGCGCGAAGCGCGGGCCTTCCGCTAGTACCAATTATAGTTTGGCGTACAAGGTTTCAATATATCTAGAAGAGTTTTCATCTAATTTACATAGGCCTATTGAAAAAACAATGTGAACCAAAATATTCTTTGTTCTTTTTGCACGCCCGTTTGTGGCCTAACGGGAGGGGGGTCAACGTGCCCCCCCGAAACCACTCTGGTCATTGATGTGGTACATCAAACCTGATTACATAACAGGAAAAAAATGGAACGTGTCCAAAAACAAAGGAATCTTTTCCATAAATTGGCTCATAATAGTAAGACATAGGCCTAAATAAAACTAGAATTTCGAAGTTCTCGGCTTTCGCGCTCGCTATATTCAAAGAATATAAGCAATGGGTCGCCCCATGACCTTTGACCCTGGCACATGACTTTTGACCTCATCAACATATGAGGGATCGCATGGTGCACCTATGACACAAGTTTGGCTCCAATTGAACTTCAAGTTTTCAATTTAGGTCAATTTTACATTTTAGCCCATTTTCAACTTGACCTCACATGACCTTTGACCTTATCAACATATGAGGGATCCCATTGTGCACCTATGACAGAAGTTTGGTTCCAATAGACCATTTGCACGATCCCCGTAATGCATCTCGTATTGTGCCCATTTCCATCCGGGAATTTGTACCAGAGTTCGTGTTTACAAAAAACATTTGTTGTTCGTTCGCGTCGCCGAACAGTGCCTAAAATTACAATACAAAGTACCTTTTCACATGTAGAAGAATATAAAAGGAACAAAAAACAAGCGAGGCACTGGTGTTGAAATTCACGACAAAAAGTGATATTTTCGATCGTAACTGTGCCTTACTTGTCACCTGCCGGACGATTACACAACTATAGTGCACCGTCACAGATAGGGTAAGTTTTCTGGTATTCTGTTTACGCTCTTAACCGTATGATTTAGCCAACTTGAGGCTGGTAAAAGTTCCCGTATGGAAATGGACACAATACGAGATGCATTATGGGGATCGTGCAAATGGTCTATTGAAGTTCAACTTTTCAATTGAGGTCAATTTAAAAAAAAATAACAATTTAGTGACACATCATACATCCACACATACACACACACATCCACACATACACACGCACAACGGATTGATAAGTGGTCCTGCCAGCTATAGCTGGCGGCCCACAATTACTTGCTGAAATAAAAATTCGAAAAAAGTTACTCGAATACGATTTAAGGGGAAAAACAAATTTTGAATAGTGCCACCAAAATGTCTATTTATGCTAATTAATATTTAAACGCAATGGCCGATTTGATATTGATATTTAGGCAATTACATAAAATCTTGGGCAAAAATAAGTGTTAAAACATGACGTGCAAAAACCAACCGAATTTCTGGGAGCCCCTTCCTTATGCACTTACCCCCCTACGGCGTCATGGATACTTTGTTGAAAACGGGTTGAAATGTGGATAATGGTGACAGAAATGTACATGCCAATTTTCAATTTTTTTTTCAAACATGCATTTTTTTAGATATTTCAAATTTTATGGTTTAAATCTCCCATACATTTTGTACAGGGACCGATTTTATAGCGATTTTTCTGGAGGAGCATAACTGTCTATACCACCGAAAAGGGGAATGCATGGTTACGACATCCTTTCTCGATTTGTTCTATTCCCTAACAAAATCCCACTCTCTGGTGCCAAATGATATTTTACAATCCTTTTCATACAAAAACAAGCACCCACTACGGTTATAGTGTACGGAATCATATAGTGTACATGGTGATCAAAAAATAAAGAACGAAGAACAATAAAGAATGAAGAACGAACACTACCACCCAAATCGTCTCTTACTGGAAAACATGCGAACTTTTCAATGGTGGTCAGCGTCTTTTCCAAGGTTTTGATTATACATTCTTTCATTGTAAAATACCGCGACGTTTTGATATGAGCCCAATCTAGTCCCATTAAAAAATGGTTAAAAGTTAAAGTTACTCGTTTTAATACAATCGTACCGCAATTATTAAAACGAAGAACTTCGAACTTTTGGCCACTTTTTAATAGGAATAGATTGGACACATACCAAAACGTATGAAAGTAAAAAAAAAAAAAAAACTTGTGCAGAGTGCATAAAACTTTATTCTTCATTGTAATACCGGTAATTTCGGTACATGTGGGCACATGTGTTCCGGTGGATATGACGGCCGACGCATGATCTGAAAGTTGCGGGTTTGACCCCCGCTGGGCAAGGCACTTTACCTCGCTTACCTCGTCGACCCAAGCAATATTCAGGTAGCTGTTAGGGGGAATATTACAATCTAAGTGCTGACAGGATTGTGCGCTTGGTAGGCTGCTGCCGTCTTATAGGTATTTCGAAATGATTGTGACGATTTCCTGATGGCAGCGTAGTAAGAATAGGCAACATCGCTGTGATCTTGATGAGATGGCACTTTATAAAAGCCTTTGTGTTATTATTATTCAAGCTAAGAACTTTGGCCATTTTTTTAAAAATATGGTAATAGGTTGGGCACATATCCCAAAATATAATTATTTTACAATGAAAGAAGAAAACAAAAGCCCTGGGCTAAGTACCTAAAGCCTAAGTTCTTCGTTTAGTAATTTCAATTATAACTTCAATTATTGGTCATTTTTATGGGACTAGATTGGGCACATATCAAAACGTAAGTTAGATAAGGAAAGAAGATAATTAAGGAAATGTTCATTGGTAGAACACCAGCGCTGTCACCTTCGGAAACTAGTTTTAAGCCTAGTTTTATCCGTTTTAAGATAAGCACTCCTGATATATCTCTCTCTGTGAAGGTGACTTAGTAGGGAAAATTCACCTTTTATGCGGTATCTCTTTGTCTAGTGTGTTCTGAGGTCTCTGGGCTTTGAACCAGAATTGGCGGGTTACACCTGGTTTGTGAGCGCTCAATCATTCCACTTCCCTCAGAGCATATTGCTGGAGTTGCTTGTAGCTCTCTCTGTCTGAATGCCTTTGAGCTTCTGCTGGGCCAGATGACATAGCTCGCTCTGAGTGTAATTTTGGCTGCTATATCGGTTATAGCCTTTCTCTTTCCTTTATGAATGCCCAATGATGCCAGGCATTTGTTGACGTATTGCAGAATCCCCTGCTTCCTACTTCTATTATAAAGTAGTATGTAGACCATCCTCTGCACATTCAGCCACTAGATCTAGGTATTTGCACTTCTCTCTTGCATTATGCATAGGTTCTCCTCCATAGGGACCGTCAGCTCTATGATGATCACTGTCATTGTTTTGGTAGTAAAGATGGTGATATCTGGTCTCTTAGCTGTCTCAGTGATTTCTGGAGGGAACACTATTTGTTTGTGTTCCCCATCCATCAGGAATATCCAGTCATTGGCCTTCTTTAGAATGTTGGTTGGCTCTCTCTTTAAGCATTGGTAAGACTTGATTTCGATAGGTTGTAACATCAGTTGTGCGAACGGCTATTGTAGAGATGGAGTTCAGATTCTCAGGTGCGATGTTTTTTTTTCTGATTTGCCTCTACGACGTACGGTGCCAGACCTGTAGAGATTGCTTTCAGTGTCTGGTCATGGCACCAGTTGTATCTTCCACTTTGAAATGAGAAGCTACAACCATTGAGGATGTGGAACAGTGTACAATGACGATGATGACATAATTGGCAGAGTCCAGGGGCAGATTGACAGGGGATGGAAGTTGATCATGAATTGCGTTGATGTACAAAGACAGCAGCTCTGGCGTCCAGACATACAAAAGTTTCTTCCAAGAGGTGTCGACCTGCATGACAGGCTCAAGTTCAATCACTGCCTTGCTTCGCACATCCGTAAAGGTAGACCAACATGTCTTCTTCATCTACATCTTTTATTAGTCCGGTGAGGCATTTCCTTTGTTCTTGATGACTCATATCTTTGATCAGCTTTTGGTTCTTTTTGTACCCAAGACCGGTGTAAAGAAACTGAGTGTCCCTCATAAGAGAGTGTCCTAGCTACAATAGCAACATGTACGGAATAAACCATGACCTTGTAGACGAGGCCATTTGAGTACAGTGCTGAAACAAATGATGCGTACAGAACTCAATGGAGAACACAATAGACAGATGGGTGGTAGGACACTCAGTCACACGGACACTGTAGTATATGACACCGGCTCTATCCGTCTGACCTCTAGCCATTTCATTTAGAATTAGATGCCGTGCTTTCTGTTCCAATTATTTTATACCATTCCATCTGGCTTTCGTCTTTTTACTTCCCATGCATTTTCTGTAGAGTGTCTGTGTACTTCCATCTTTAGAGTACTTGTTTAGATGGTACTTAGTTACTTGCATACATTTGACTGATGTAGTTAGCCTTTTCAGTTGCAGGCCATAGTGTTTCCTGCTCATGTACAGAGCGCTGGTGGTGGTGCATCTGCTTATACCTGCCCATTGCTACGGGTATATATTTGGTGCAAGTAGCTTCCAGTGGCGTAACCAGCTTTTTTTCGGGGGGGGGGGCAAAGGGGGAAAAAAAAAAAAAAAAAAAAGGCAAGCATATATTAAAATTTGTTAGTATAGTGTCTGGCCTATGTAAATCACTAATTTTTCAGGGGGCAAGATTCCCCACAGGGTGGGCAGCTGCCCCCCCCCGCCCCCTTCTGGTTACGCCACTGGTAGCTTCAAGACTTTCGACGTAGGAAATTGGGATGTTAGAAGCATATCTGTAAGCTTTGTGCATACCATGTCTCTGATGTTATTTTCCTCCAGATCGTTATAGATCAGCTTCCCGAGGAAGCGCATGGGTTGACTGTGGCTATAAACAATCTGTGGCTATAAGCAATCTATTTCTAGGTCGGGATCGTATGCCACATATTGCGTTTTGTGTCATTGTCGCTTTTGTTCTGCGTTGGGGACAAACCTGTTCATGGTATGAGACTTGCATTTTCTTGGTTTGGCTTTCATGCTCCGTGTCCACTTGAGGAAGTTGTTCACTGTATTTACAAGTTCTTGGCATCCTTCTGGACTCCTAGCTACGAGGGTCAGGTCATCTGCGTATATATGCTTTGGCAGATTATGATGTCAGATCCACTCATGCAGTACCCTAGGTGTTTGGACTGGTCAAGCCACAGATTGAAGACGGCCAGAAACAGGATGCAGGAGAGTGGGCAGCCTTGGAAGACTCCTATCATGCACTGTATCCAGTCAGTTGTCCATTCAGTTGTTTTGACACATATGAACAGCTCATCATAGTATTTTTAAATATTTAAAAATATGATCTTCCTAATGTGGTCTGGAACATGATACCACTCAAAAGCAAACTGTAAATGGTTGTGTGGTACAGTACCGTATGCATTGTAGGTCCAGCCATGTTGTCACAATTGGTTTACCATTCTTTTTGGCATCTAGGAGCATTTCCGTTAGTGCTTCTGTGTGTTCCACACATCCTGATATTTTCTCCATGAAACCCTTCTGAATGGATTGGTCGATATAGTTATTTTCTGTCAGGTAGTTGATGGTTCTTTGAACGAGAATACCCATTCCGAGGTTACCACTAGAATTCTTCAGTGTGATGGGCCTGAAGCAGGAGGGATCACTAGTGTTCTCCCCTTTGAATATAAGGATTGTTTCTCCCGTTCTCCAGCTCACAGGTATTGCGGCTGTTCTCCATATCTATCTTGGAGACAAAAATTTGGAGGAAAGAGAAAAACACTGAAACACTTTAAATTGTTTATGGCTCCTTAGATATCCTCGATAAGTTATTTACAAATTTTCAATTGATTCTGATTTCCGATGATGTATTTTTGATGTTGGAACAACTATTAGGTTGTGTTCGTATCACGCGGTCAACAGTGTCCCATTAGGCCACTGTGTTGTAATTAATTAATTTCTGTCCGTTGCATAAAAGTTGTACACTGATGGGGTCAAAGATCACGAAGGAGTCACTGAGGTCAAAATGTGTGGAAAGTATTTGGAGTACGGTCAAAGGAAAAATGAAATGAAATGCCTGGAAGTCTGTACTGACCACTTCATATACCTCGTGGCTCCGTTCGTGGCTATTAAGGGTCAAAGGTAAAATGGCAAATTAGAAACATTCTCAAATAATCAAAGTACTAGTAACTTAATATGTCATCATGTTGGGCGCAGAGAATACCTGAGAAAACTCAATGGTGACATTTTGCTCTAACCTACGTTTCAAAAGATCCTGGTTCACTGGGAATTGGGCAAATCCCGTCTTACGGAGGGAGATAAGCAGTCGTCCCGTGTAAGATGAGTCACAAAATGTAATGTAATTCGCAGTCAGTGTCACATAAAGAGTAGGTGTAAACCCCTGATGATCCCAATCCGCCGCCTCAAAGCGAGTCATTTAGAGCGTTCGCTAGACTACACGCGTCACGGATCACCATACTCAGTTGAATAAATCATGACACCCCAAAGCCATTACCATGGACTTGTGGAAACGCTAAGAAGAAGAAGAGAATCCAAAAATCAAAAAATGAAGTCAAATTTGAAACTGCTCAAATGACCATATATAATTGACTTAGTTCAGCAATCAATCAAGAAAATACAAACCAGTAATATACTAATTAAAATTATAACATATCACTAACACTGTGCTAGCTAGGACCACCAGCTACCGCCAATAGACAATGGTGTTTTGAGGTGTCTGCCTCTTTGTCCATTTTTACATTGTCTGAAGATGAAACGAACCGGCATGTTATTAATTGAAATAAAGGAAAAAGAAACCGTACGTCGCGCGAAATTGAATGGACGTATATTTATTTGGCTGGCAAATGTTTGAAATTGGCTGGGAAAACATATATGACAAAATAGTTACAGTGTGAGTAATTATGTTTGCTCAAATGTTTGCTTTGGGTATAAAGAGAGATAAACGGGCTTTCAGAAAAAGGTTTACTTGGTATCATTTGGAGGAAAAAGCTATGCCTATTTTGCTGACAGACCTTTAAAATCCTGTTTGGTCATTTGGAGGCACACAAAGATAATCGTTTACATTTGAGGAACATGATCGTCACCGTATTTGAGAAAAAAAAACATTAACACTAAATTACTGTCAAAAATAGAAGGTGGGAGAATGATTGCAGGAGTATAAAATTAATATCCTAAAATTACAAAATGAAAATGCGGAGTGAAAAAAATGTTCATGTCCCAAATAAGAAAGTTCAAGATAGTGTTATGACGTCTGTAGATGTCAAAGGTCAGAGATACCTTTCAAACACAAATAGACTTGGCAAATTAATCTGAATTTATGTAATATAAACAGATTTTTAATGATTTGTAAATGGTTCAAGAAGTGGTATGTCCCAACTTAACATTACATATATAGCAAAATTACACACAATAGTTAAAGATTATACTTAGGACGTTTCAATTGTCTGTGTGAAAGCGTTTGGGCAGCTCAACGATATGTCCTCACAGCAAAGACACCTCCAAAATGACAGCATGCAAAGTCACAAATAAATATCCATGGATATTCCTAGAAGGGAATCTTTTGAGTCTTGAAGATAATTTGTCCAGCAGTTCAAACGACGGGGCTTCCTCGACGACACAATATTCCACAATATAAAAAAAAAAAAAAAAATCAGGTTATTATACCACCATCAGGCTGTCGCTAATGTCACATATAGGACCACCAAAACTTGGAATCCCTTTTTGTGTCCGAAAACTGAAGCTCTTTGGCTTAAAGGGACAGACATTAAAGTAGGACAAGCTCGGCGGCCTCCAAATATTAAATCCTGGCACTAGATGTAGGGAACTCAAATTTACCATTATTGTAGAGTAAAACTAAGTATAATTATACTGATAGCTCCAGAGTCTCTAGTTAGCTCCTCGATGTTCAACTGTGGCGAATCTTCTGGCCAAGTTATCCTTAATATATAAACAATATTTCAAAATAGTTTATGTCCTTAATACCTAAAAATAGGTATTACAACATTACCATGCATAAACATAACCTAGCACCTGTCAAATCAGATTTCACAAAAATTACCTCATCTGAATTGCATCATTTCACATTTATAACTCCATGGGGGAATCCCCAGGTCCATTGTAATGTTTGATCTCAAAGCATAAACAGTTGCCTCAGTTTACTAAGATGGAACATTTTGGGGGAATTCCCCACTTCCCCTATTGTGCAATCCTAAACAGGTGCACCATGCAAAAACAAACTAGGATATTCCCCTTTTCTATTTTAATAGTCAAAAATAAACTTTTCTTTCCCATGAGAAATCTTTTCTCAAATAAAAATTGAGAAAATAATATTTTTAATCAGAAAAATGAGGCCATAATAACATCCTCCCCCTTACAAAGAAATTTGAATGAAATGAAAATTTTCAAAAATCTGGCTTTAATTACCCTTAACCAACCATGTTGTGTTAAAGCCACTTCTCAGATTTGATAAATCAGATTAACAAAAAATCATCAAAATCAGATTTTGCATGCCTGGGAACTAGTATTTTGGTATTCCTAAACATACCCTGCATGATACGCCAAACCAGCCTAATAAGACAAAATCGGTTATTTTGTCCATAATTGTCCGAACGGACACTTTCTACAAAACACCGTAATTGAATGGAGATTTGTATCTTTGACACTGCCGTTTTTCTTCCTTTTCCGTTTATTCTTCACTTGGAAAAATTAACTTATGTGAAGAATTCGACAGACTTTCCTTCACTTTTAAACAATTTTCACCTGTCGGGATAAATCACTGAATAGTGTCTTTAATTTTACCTACATTTACACAGTGCACATTTTACACTTTTATTACAATGTTTCTTGCTTGCGGTCTTCAGTTCTAATATTACAGAGTGTCTCAGATTGATTAGTACCCAAAAATAGCCAAAATTTTTATTTGTTTTGGCCTGGAAACAAATGATATTGGGTTATCTAGTATTTAAATTAGATTTGGCATAATTTCTTCAGCTTGCCGAAGAATTTTAGATCTTGCAAAGTCGGGTTTTTGCAACCGATGATTCCGTACCAATTTTGCAGACGTGGTGATTTCGTACTTTTGACAAAGTGAAAAAAGGATTAGGCCTACTGCAGGGCAGACAAGAAAACAATACCTTGGCACAAACATCGGAGTAAAAGTAATCGGCGGGTTTGCTTTAGGTGCATAGCACCGATCTTGGCTGGTGGTGACAGATCCGTTGAGGTAGAAGTTAGCCTAGCCCCACTAATGCGTTTCTCAGCCATCCTCTTGGTCTGGTGAGGAGACATCGAAGAATTGTATTCTCCTCCTGTAATCTCAAGCTCTCAACGCATGTCTGCGTTGTATCCTGTATGAATGACATGTGAAGTCCAGACGGACTGCGATTAAAAGACGAACTTGGTATCATTGACAGGGTTACGACGAGCACTGACGTGTGGGTTGGGTCTAGGGTTCGATGGAACTGCAGCGATGTTGCTCTTGTTCTGGCGGTTTTTCTGAAACCATAACCTTCAGAGTGACGGTTTCTGACTATACCATGGCGATCAAACTTCCTCACATTGCAGGCAATGGCACATTTAAAAGGAACCGGTCGATCTCTAGGGAATTTCGCAGCAAATCGTCTCTTAACTTCTCAGTAACTTTTGGTCTCCAGTAGCTTTTTGCAATGAAGGACCTCTGCTGCACAGTTAAAGTGGTGAGCATTTGTGTTAGGTCCTCAATCTCTACCAATTAATCATTGAATTTGCCTGCAATAGCCTACCAGTACACCATCATTAGATATCAAAACTCCCTCCAAAAAGCATGTGTTTCATGTGTAAACAAAGCATGACCAACCATTTGTATGCATTGGAAATCAATATGAGTAAATTTACAGCTTTACAAGTTGTAAGAAGAGGGAATGTGCAGACGTGGATAAATAGTTAAAAGCAAGAGAGAACTAAATATTTGTTTGTTTCCTTTTAACAAGTTATATACACTATTTTAGCACTTTGTCGAAAGGACGAAATCAACACCTCTGACACTTTGGACTGTTTCTACACTTTGGATAGCCCGATTTTTATGATCTAAAATACTTTTGAAATTTTAAAATATGCCTAAGTTGATGATTGCAGCAAAAACCCCCATATTATCCATTTTATTATTTAAAAAAATAATATATTCTAGATTTTTTGGGTACTAATCATTCTGGGACACCCTGTACATAAAGTTGTAATATCAAATTTCTGAACAAAATTTAGGCAGCTCTGGACAAGGCATCTGGCAAGACATTTTCTTTTCCTTTGATATGTCTTATGTCCAGATTGTATTCTTGTAGAGTTAAACTCCACCTGACAAGTCTCCGATTTCTGTTTTTCATCTTGTGGATGAAAGTCAACGGATTGTGATCCGTGTACACTAGAACTGGGTGCACTGTTGTACTCAAATACACTTCAAAAGTTTGCAATGACAGTAGCAATGCAAGACATTCTTTCTCAATTGTTGAGCAGTTTTTCTGATGTTTGTCAAACTTCTTAGAGTAATAACATACAGGATGATCTACATTATTTTCATCTGCTTGCATGAGAACTCCACCACAGCCTACATCACTGGCATCAACTGCCAACTTGAACTGTTTCTGAAAGTCTGGCGCAATCAAAACTGGCGCATTCATCAAGATTGACTTGATTTTCTCAAACGCTTTTTGGCATTGCTCTGACCACACAAATTTTGCGTTTTTCTTCAGAAGGTTGGTCAGCGGACACGCAATTTCTGAGAAATTTGGACAGTATTTTCTGTAATACCCGACCATACCTAAGAATCTCATGAGATCTCTTTTGCTTTGTGGTGTGGGGAATTTTTCAATTGCTTCAACTTTTGCAGTGATTGGCCTAATTTGCCCTTGTCCTACAACATGCCCTAAGTATGTGACATTTGCATGGCAAAATTCACTTTTCACCAGATTCACAGTCAAACCTACTTGAGATAATTTCTCAAATAACTGATGGAGCTGTCTCATGTGTTCTTCCCATGTTTCACTGTACACAAGGAGATCATCGGCATAGGCTTCACAATTTTCTATGTCTGCAACTACTCTGTTCACTAATCTCTGAAATGTTGCGGCAGAATCTTTGAGACCAAATGCCATTCTTTTGTATTTGCAATTCCATCTCTTTCTGTTTCATTTCATTTTGCATTTCCATTTCTTTTTGTTGCATTTCTTTTTGCATTTGCAGTTGCAACTTTTCTTTTTCTAATTCAATTTCCTTTTCTCTAATTTCCTTTTGCATTTCAATCTCTTTTAATTTTACTGCATCACTTGCACCCTGTTCCAGAACCTCTTCTATCCTATCCAAATATGAACTATCCCAAACATCTTCCTGGACAAACTTTTCAAATTATTTTTGATGACTTGCTTTCTCATAGCATGTTTTGCCTCAAGTCCGAAATGCTTGGCTAGCTTCATTAACTCAGGCTTTTTCAGCTCATCAAACTTCTCCCAAGTTATTTGCCCTATGAACACTTCTGGATCAAACTCCATTGTGATTGTACTCTACAAAATATAATAATTGCCTTGAACCAAACTACAAAGTAGTACATGTAATACACACAAAATTTTGTATGCCAAAATGTGCACAATGTTTACAATTTTATAACACTTTTTAGGTGTGTAAATTCTGAACAAAAATTCCCGGACGAGCCCCCAATTCTGTTATGACGTCTCGTAGACGTCAAAGGTCAGAGATACCTTTCAAACACAAATAAATGAGCCTTGTGCACAAGTGATCTAAATTTTATGTAATATAACAGATTTTAATGATTTGTAATTGGTTCAAGAATTTGGTATGTCCAAATTAACATTACATATATAGCAAAATTACACACAATTAGTTAAGATTATACTTAGAGTTCTCAATTTCCTGTGTTGAAAGCGTTGCAGCTCAACGATATGTCCTCACAGCGAAGACTCCAAAATAACAGCATGCAAAGTCACAAATAAATATCCATGGTATATTCCATAAGAATCTTTTGAGTCTTGAAGATAATTTTGTCCAGCAGTTCAAGACGACGGGGCTTTCCCTCGACGACACTAATATTCCACAATAATAAAATCCAGGTATTATACCACCATCAGTCTGTCGCTATGTCCTCATATAGGACCACAAACTGGAATCCCTTTTTGATTCCGAAAACTGAAGATCTTTGGCTTAAAAGACGACAGCAGACAATTTAACTATCAAGCTCCGGCGGCATCCAAAGTATTAAATCCTGGCACTAGATGTAGAACTCAAATCTACCATTATTGTAGAGTAAAACTAGCTAAAATTATACTGTATAGCTCCAGAGCTCTAGTTTAGCTCCTGATTTCAACTGCTGGCAAATCTTCTGGCCAAGTTCTCCTTAATATATACACAATATTTCATAACAAGTATTTCCTAATACCTAAAATATGTATTACAACATTACCATGCATAAACATAACCTAGCACTGTCAAATCAGATTTCACAAAAATTACCTCATCTGAATTGCATCATTTCACATTTATAACTCCATGGGGGAATCCCCAGGTCATGTAATGTTTGATCTCAAAGCATAAACAAGTTGACTCAGTTACTAAGTTTACATTTTGGGGACTTCCCCACTTCCCCTATTGTGCAATCCTAATAGGTGCAACATGCAAAAACTAGGGATATTCCCCTTTCTCTCTTTTATAGTAAACAAAGTACTTTTCCCATGAGAAATCTTTTCTCAAATAAAATTGAGAAAATTTTTTAATCAGAAGAATGGAGGCCATATAACAATAGCTGGTGGTGTAAGACCACAGTTTACTTTGGATGAGCAAGGTTTCATGGTTTTAACTTACAACGAAACTTGGGAGTCAATGTGAAACCATAGAATGTTTCGTATTCAGCTTGAAAAAAAAAAGTGCAATTTAATTTTAAGTTTTAAATTCCAATTTATTTACAGAAGACTTTAGCTTTAGTTCTCGAAAATTTTTGGACGCTTTGTATACTGTACTTGTCCAAAATAATTACCTTAGAGATGTAAAACAAAAATCTCTAAGCAATTCCATATGTTCATGAACTGAGTCATTGATATGGACTGATTTTCAATAACTGACTTTTTATTGATTGATTGGACAATGGTAATTTATTTGTCGGAATATATTTGCTTATTATGTCACAATAGACCGTTTTATTAAAACTGATATTTTGTCAAGAAGAAACCAATACCAACTGAAATTGCATGTGGGAATTGTCTTTGCTATAATAAATTATGTATACGTTGGTGTCAGTCTCTCCGCATTGTATGGCTAAAAAATGCCCAATTACAATTTTTGGATCTCTCCGCAAAATTGACAGTTTCTGAAATAGAAAGACACCAGATAAAAATCTTCTGATAGCCTGTTTATCCTTGTAAACCACCAATTTGAAAGCAAACGTTCAAGCAAAAATACCGTTTAACGTTTCAAGAAAAAATCTTTCCTGAATGCAAGGTTTTATTGACTCACTCTGTAAATTGCAGTTGATCACAATAATGATGATACGGGTAGAATCAAGACAAAATAAAATACTACAACATACTGAACGATAGCACACATGCCAAGCAGGTTATTGCTTTGGAATAGCTCAGTACTATCTACCGTTATCTATCCGGCCCCTCCCGTTTTACGGTGACAAAATCGGATTTAAAACTTTGGATTTACTATTACTAAAATTAATAAAATAATGTATAAATACCTCCAGGACACACTGGAAGCCCACATTAGCAGACCGCCAAGACAGGATGGCCAACAGTAGGCAAGAAAGGACGCAATGAAATATATAACACAAATTACCTCCAAACTATACAAAAATCGAGTACGTAGTTCAGGGGTGCAAAAAATGCTGGAGCTGGGAGCGCCGCTCCGAGGAATTGGTTGAAAGTCTTGTAGGTATCTATGTGAACATTGCATGTTGCTACTGAGGAAAGAACACTTTTTGCACCCCTGACGTAGTTCGTAGCGAGAAGGTAAGAGAAGAGGACACAAACTAAATTTTAACATAAAGTTACATAAGGAGCTGCGTCCCACTGAGAATTGTCGCGCGTTCCAGATGGTATAGCAACTTATGAGGGCGATCTTACTAATCTCCTGAACTAGCACCTTAGAAAACCTAGCACCAGCAAACTTGAAAGCAGCACGTAGTCTCTCTACGTCTTCAGTTGTAATAAGACCTCTAGATCAATTTCAAAACAATTCAGGTTACAGCAACATTTGAAGCCTTTTGGTGAATGCAGATTTTGATATTGATAAGATCTATGCTCATGGGCGGTTTGGATGTTCGTTTCTAGAGGAGCTTAGAGGAACCGTAAGCTCTAATATGTGAATGGCCTTTTCTTGGTTGTCAATGATGATAAGATCGGGTTTATAAGCAGTAGGCAGGATATTTGGTGGAAGAGTGCAACCTGTTATTGTGTGTCCTGGAAGATCAGTAAAAATAGTGCAATTGTCTTTGATGGTCATAGACAACATATTGCTGATATGCATGACGATGCTATATACAGTGTGATTCAATAAAAACCCTACATTCAGGAAAGATTTTTCTTCAATGGTTAAACGTTATTTTTGCTTCAATGTTTGCTTTGGTTTTTACTTAGCATTTTCCTTGGTAATCTCTGGGATATTATTTTTATAATCCTTCAATTACTCTCCCACGTTCTATTGTTCAACAATAATTTGGTGTTAAATGTTTGTACTCAAATCACTGCCTAAGACCATGTTACTCTATGTAAGCGATGCATCTTTGTTTGGCTCAAAATCGGCCAAACAGGATTTTGAAGTCTCTCAGCAAAATAGGCGTAACTTATTGTCCTATGCAACAAGGGGGATTGATTTAATTTCTCCTTTCCTTTTGTTTTTCACATTTAAGTTATTTTTTGATGTTTTCTTTAACCAACTTTCACTTAGGTTCAACTTGCTCAGTTGAATCTTGACCAGCGACAACAAAGAGAGTTGTAAATAGCATTACTTACTCCAGAAAAGCGTGGACCGCTCTTTTCATCGGCTTTCACGAGACATCTTGCAAAAGATAATGTATGAGCTTCTACATAACCATCGGAAAGCCTTGGGAGGGACTGAGCATGTGGGCTGTAAAGAATAGCTAGTGTGAAACCAAATTTGCTAACCCCAAGCCTTGAAACAGCAATTTAGTGTGAAGGTGTTCAACACATCAATTGGGTGTCCGATAGTTCGTGGACAGAAAACAAATGACGTATTGCAGGAATAAAACATTGAATATACACTGAAACTCGTCGCATACAAGGCTTTTATATATTAGTCACATGTTCAGTGATCTTATGTTTAATGACTTCAAACGTTAATTAAAATGGTTTATACATGTATTGCTTTTGTTTTTAGCTGCGCTTATACGTTAGATTTCAAAATCAAAGACTATGTCTGAATCTGCCATCTTTTCCTCGTAGACTCTATCAAATAGATCGTTGAGCTCTCCAGTGATCTTTTCTCTCCAACTACCAACTTTACCTGCAGAAAAACACGAGACATTGAGAGAAGAATGGGGGAGGGAGAAAAAAGAAAAAGCGAGAAAGAGAGAGAGAGAGAGCGAGAGAAAAAAAATGGGAAAGAGAGGGGAAGAAACATTCAATACAAAAATCAATAACACAGCATAAGAGCTTAAGTACATTAGCGTTTCGTAATTAGATTCAATATCAAACCGATTTTTATTTATGTATTGCAAGCAAACCTGGAAATTTAGAGAATAGTAATTACTTTATTAAATCAAAACTTAATGCGTGGATAAGGTCGTCCACATTCGGGCGAGACAAATACTCTAACTTTTTAAGCCATTTGCTCAGGACAGTCCTTTGGGCTAGTACAGTCAAAATTACCAACCGTTGAAATATATCACAAAATATCTTTTACCGGTTTACACTTTTTAAAGGTCACAGGAAATGCAAATATAATTGATGTGGTTTGTGTCAAGTCTACAAGGAGGGACCAGAAAGCATTCAATATTTGGGTTGGTGATGACATCATGTGTGGTACCATTCATTTGTCAGAGAGTAATAGAACATTGCAGGTGACTGGTGTGAATCTATTCATGACACTGACTAATAATCAATAGTTTCACTAATGATGTCACTGGTAGTGTATTCTTTTTTCTGGCCCTGTTTATTGCAATGGAATGTCCCACAAAGATTTGGAGTAGGTTTATCATTGCATTTCCTGAGATCACTTCCATTTAGGCCATTTGGGAAATTGAAAATTCCCACTCATATTACTTGCAAAAAATGTCAGTTATCAAAACCAAACAAAACTGTTATTCACGACTAATATTTCGATGATAAAGCATCATGATAGCATTTAAGAAGAGTCAATGTTTATATACCTTTGTTTAGAAACTCCAATCGTCCAAAGGCCCGTGTAATACCTTTCCTTTCAGGATTATCTTCTTCAAATTGGGCATAACTTTTCTTCATTTCTTTCATGGTCGATGAGATGGCAATTTTTTCAGCCATATCTTCGGTAAGAGGACGATCTAGAAACTGAGCAATTCTTCGTACTTGACCCACGAGATCCTTAAGTTTCAAATAATGTAAAATATAAGAAAGACAAAGAAATGCAAGGTCTTTTTGGTCCAGTAAATACAAAAAGGACGAGGAAACACTCTGTGTTGTAATTAATAATCCTTAATTTTGAACACATCCAAACAAACCAAACTATACATTTTTGGATTATACTCATGTTGCACCGGTGGATGTGTTGAAGTACGTTCTTCCCTAACCGAACTTCCAGTCGTGAGACTAAGCCGTTCCATATTAGCCCGGAGATTTGTAGAGAAGTGATGCGAAAAGCAATGGTGTTAATAATAGGTCACCCAATAAAAATAAATTGTTTGACACTAACATTAGTTTTTCATGATTTTACAAAATGTGCAAAAAATATTCACTAACTTAATTCTGATCTTCAGCTCACTCTCACCAGCGTCCGACTTTGACTCCTCACACTTAAAACTTATAAAACCTACTACACTTCAATATCACAAATATTGTAATTTTCCCAATACGAGTTTTTTATGTTCACAACATTTTGTATTGCGTTTCCCAGTCGTCAACCGAAATATTGTTATAACTGTTTCATCAAAAGTTTCTTGATGCCTTGCATGTACGTATCCCTTGATATTGACCCATATTGGCCCACAATGTAAATAGACTATTTTATAAAAGGCTATTTAAACAAACAAGCACAAGTTCCAGAAATTTAAAAAGAAATACGAAAAAAGACATTATGGTTACGAGATAGCTAAGAAATTTATACAATTGCTAAATTGGATCGTATTTCGTATCAGACCAAATCAATGACGTTGGCCATTACGTTTTATTCACATACCACCACCATAGCTTTTTTAAATTCAATGATGTAGAACCCTATTGATCTGAGGCCTTTACTTAAACGGCAGTGGGATTGACTCTCGTCTACTTGGGAATATCAACATTCTGAAAAAAGCAAGAACATAGCTGCGAGGACTCTTATAAATGTGAAGGCTTCGCACCCTATGTCCGGGTACAGACCGGCTACTAACCGCCTTAAATCGCGAGAGAGAGAGTTTAAAAGAGTCGCCTTGTTGAAAGAAAGACTTGCTATCAACCAAGTGAACATCTATTGGTATCGAACCTTGAGCTGACTCTTTATGGGCTGATTGGCGATGGCTCAACAGATTAAGAACCGGAATCGGTATATCTAAGGTTTCCATGTAAAATGTGGCTACCTGGAAGGAGATCAGGATACTGCTTGTGGAACAGCAACGCAAGAAATGGAACATCATTCTGTTGGTCTGAGCACTGTTAGGAGCATCCACGCACAGACATGGACCTTGTCGAATTCAATGGAGCAACAAGACGTTGTGCTCGTCTCTGGCTAGAGAGCAATTTTAAAAAAAAGCTAAAAAAGGTTAACCGAAACTTGCACAAACACACATAAATACGTGAATTTGGATTAGTATTCGCCTCCTACAAATCTTGAAGGCAACACAAACTAATTGAGCCCGAAGATGCGATTTCGGCATTGGAATTTTACCGTTGTAGTATGCATTCTTGATTATGATACCCACTTACCTTGTGCAAATCTTCGTATTTCACAAATAGGAAATTGTCATCATTATTGTGTTTGGCAAAGCCTAAGACATGATCAAACCAGGTTCCAAACAAAACTGAGAAAATAAAATGAGACGAGTTGCGTATTATAAAGAAAAGTGCCGAGAGATGTTTTTTTCGGAGATTGAATGATCTTATAGGAAAATTCAAAATTATTGTTAGAATAATACGATACGAGTGAAACAAATTATTCAGTACAATGATTTTGAAGGAATACAAGTTATACACGTACAAGGAAAATAATTTGAACCCTCAAAAGGCTATCATATATCACGGCACTTTTGGGTTGCAAATTAGCTTAAACCTTTTACATTTTTCAAGTTGCATTATGATTATATATATATAGTAGATATGCACTTATTTTGAAGGTCCAAAAAGATTTGAGCCACGCAGTTGAGCATAGCACGTCGGTTTCTTAGTTTAATTCAAACCTGTCAACAGAAATAGTGCAGAATATTTGCAAAAAGTGAAAGTTCACTATCTTTAGCATATCAGGTTTCAGAAAAATATGTTTCTATTTTCTAAAACGTCTAAGGGTGCCAAATTCACGATGGCCGCCAAGAGCGTATATTTTATCGTTTTGAACAATTACCAAATTAAGAAAGTGACAAAGATTTTCATGAAGCTATAGGAATTTATTTAAGATATTTAATCACAAAACATTAATGTGCTGTTAGGAAGGAATCACCAATAATGTTGATTGCATTTTGTTACGATAGACTATGGGCTGCGAAGACCCCTCTGAACACCCCAGACCTTTCACATGTGATATCATTTTGTTTGGTTGTTTGGGAGACCCGTCTAAATGATATTTTACCTGTTACCAAGAAAATGGATAAACGTATCACATAGAAGTCCAAAGTATGCAAATAAGGTATTTCAATTTGCCCCCAAACAGAAAGAAAAAACAATAAGCCAGAAAATGCGTGTGCAGGCAATCGGCCAACATGGTGGTTTATTTACATACCCCATATAGAACATACATGAATTGAATAGGATCCCTTATTAACAATTACACATTACAAAACCTCACTAATTAGCACAATTAGCTGTCCCAGACAGGGATATGGGGAAGCTGCATAATTAACCGCCGAGTTAGGCTATCACTTTTAGCCCCTCCCAGACAGACCCCATCTGTGGACGAAGAGATATAAAATTCTACACACATTAAACCCTACTATTAAGCACGAAAAAGCTCACCCAGACAGGCTGATCTGTGGAAGCTGCAAAGAGTACAAATTGAAAACTTAGCAAAAAATCTCTTGCAATTTCATTGATGAAAATTTAACTTTTTCATAGACCACAAATTTAAACCTAAACAAGTCGAATGTGTAGATCCAATATCAGTTCAGCTTACCTATATTAAGAGAAACTTTGAATATGAATGTAATAAATCTATATGTTTTACAGCAGATGTTGGAAAGAAAATCCAAAAATCACTGAATTGAATTAACGAGAGGGTACGTATGAATTAATTTAGATAAGACATTAGCAATATAAACAAAATTTAAATTATACGTTAGAAAAATTGGAAGGACTCAGCATAATTTCGCTAACACAACCCAAACATGAGCAAGCTACAATATTGAAATTGGGGATGAGGGTGTGGGAACAAAAAATTCAATCCAACAACACCATGTCAGTTGAGCAATACCGAATTGTCAATCACAACAATTGATGCGAGTCCGATCACATTCATCTCATTGAATGCAATTTAACACAGAACGCGCAACGTTGGATAAGGAAAAGAAGCGGGGCCACGCGACAGTAAACAATCGAGCTACCAATGGAATCGACCCATTCTTATGAGGGGCAAAAGGGTTTTCTTCATATAAATTCATAAAACTTTAATGCCCAAGACAGAAAGAAACAAACAAAGCCAGAAAATGCGTGTGCCAGGCAATGGCCAAACATGGGGTTTATTTACCTACCCCATATAAAGCATGCATGAATTGAATAGGATCCCTTATTAACAATACAATTCAAAACCTCAATAATTATGCACAATTAGCTGTCCCAGACAGGCGATCTGTGGAAGCTGCATAATTAACCGCCGAGTGAGGCTACACTTTTAGCCACTCCCCGGGACAGACACAATTCTGTGGACGAAGATATAATAAAATTATACCACAACATTAAACCCTACTATTAAGCAACGACAGATCACCAAGACAGGCTGATCTGTGGAAGCTGAAAGAGTACAATTGAAAACTTAGCAAAACTTTGCATATTTCAGATGATGAAATTTCACGTTTTCATAGACCCCATTAAACTTAACAGTTAATTTGTAGACTCCAAATATCAGTTCAGATACCTATATTAAGAGAAACTTTGAATATGAATGTAATAAATCTATATGTTTACAGCAGAGTGGTGAGGAGAAAATACCAAAAATCAATTTTTCTTTTTTTAATCCGTTTTTAAATAATATATAAAATTGATAGATAAGACATAAGCAGTATAACAAAATTTAAATTATAAGTTTAGAAAAATTGGAAGGACTCAGCATAATTTCGCCAACCAAGTTGAAGCAGCAATGCAAAAACTTGCCTAAAGCCCCCCCACCCACTTAAAAAACAGGAAGAACCTAATGACAGAGGGATATGAAAATTCCTTAGGATTAGCTTGAAAAATACAAGGGCCCTTAGCAAATGATAACGAAAGAGCTCGCAGCCACAAAGAGGAAAGATGCAAGCCATCATCCCTGACAAGTACTATCGATAGCATGAAAAATGTGAGAAATTTTTTAATAAGGCCACGCATTACCAATCACACAGCAGGAAGCTGTGTGCTGTCTTGTTCAGATTGATGGGGCAAACTTCTTACCTCATTGGGGCTCATCTAAATATAATTTTTTTTTTTTTTTTTTTTTTTTTTTTTTTTTTTTTTTTTTACTTTTTTTTTTTTTTTGAAGAGGGAGGATATAAGACATTATGATCTTACTTGTGTGGGAGGAAGCAAAATTCTAATATTTTTAAGAGTTCGTCAATCCGCTACGAATTCAGACGTCTTGATCTTAAAAATATCACAGTCCCTAAACGAAGATGACTGTAGGTAGGATACTCTTCTTGAATAATAGTTTATTCAACCTAGTGTTCAGACCAGCCACTCTGCTCCCGGTTACACCATGCGAGAACAGAGCCACCGCCGCTCAGCTGTGTATTGAATTTGCTCAGCTCTATTGACAATGCTGTCGAATTATCCAAGTTGGCGTGTCGGACCTGCAAAATATAAAGCCCAAAAGCAAGGAAACAGAACCAACAAAATCTGCCATAAATGACTCTGTAACATATTTAAATCTGCAAAAATATGAAAATGAGTTTCATGATGTTAAATAGTAAATGAAATCAGATTTTTTTAAATGGGTTAAAACCAAAACATTAGGAAATAAGGGACCAATAAACCATACCATAAGAAGAAAAAATATCTCATACAGCTAGCGACCTGCAAAGAGGATTTCCTTTGAAAAAAAAATGAGCAGAGTAAGCTTAATTTGCGAGCACTAGCAGGAACGAAAGACATTTGAAATTAAAAAATTGGATTAAGATAATTAGCAAAGTGCAAAACATAACTGCAACCAACTTTCAAGCAGAAACAGTTAAGCATTGGAAGCAAAATGAATCACCAATGTAAAGGGGTTAATTTAAAAAAAAGTTGGACAAAAATTCTGACTGATATAGAGTTGAAAGGCAGAGGACTTCCACCTCCCCATATTTGATCTTGTCATCGTCATTTCCGGGGTCATTACACTAATGCGGATGACGCTGGCGGACGCCAATGCGGAAACTATGGGAGAAAATTCACCGGGTTTAATCCTAGGGCCCTGATACCGTTTCAAGACAAAAACCAAACTGAAAGCAGTTAGGGGATCATCCTGAAAACTGCACAAATAAAGGGCCCCATTTGCCTGGCGCATCCCTAAAAAAAACTCTGTCATAGCACGGAGAGGACAAAACAGAGAATTTGGTGAGCTACTAATGAAAAGTGAAACGACATCCAAGGACTGATCTGGTTATGAGTTTCTTATCTTGATGACCAAATAATTAAGATCGTGGTGACAAATGAAAATCAGAAATAGTAAAACACGGGAGGTGTCACCAAATCTGCTAGTGCAAGCAAACTCCCCTACTCTTAAAAAAAACAAAAAAGGCTAAAAGAAAGGAAGCTTAAACAGGGCCACCTCAAAAGACGACTGACAAATTGAGGGCAAAATTGACAAAAGCGTGAAGAGGAGAATGTAATGGACGCTATGGTCTGGTGAAGAAAAGAGGTCTGTGCACCGTTTTACTTCTTTATGATGAAGCACTGTGTAGGACTAAAACCACCCATTGATTTTGTGAAGAATGAAATAGCTGAAATGTGAGAACGAATAGATGAGGCAGCCCAACCCTCAATGGACAAAAAGAGATATAAGCAATCAAGTCACGTGTAACAACGGTCCAAAGGCTGCCCCAAGTCCCATTATCCCTAAAATTTATAAAATTCACGAGCAGCGATGGTAAGAATCCCAAGTGCTCTGGACTAAAAAAGCATTCAAAAGGCGCTGAGACTTGTAACTCTAAAGTTTCCAAAAGTCCGGAACTGGAGGTGCCAGTCGGAAGTGCGAGACGGCGCTACTTCCCGGAAAACGACTACCATGAAAACGAGAAAGTGCGTCGCCATGTTATTACACTTCCGGAAAATGATGCGTAGAACAAAATGCGACGTTGTATTTCAAACATTGTAAAAAAAAATCTTACAGTGTCATGATTTTGGGGCATCTTGAAGTTTGTCTATTTACTATGGCCACAACGTTCATTCGACCCGCAATACAATACGTTTACCACGCAGCAAGTCCCCCATAAAACAACAGCGACTAAAAATTGGGAAAATTCTTCCAAGAGATTGAATATTAGGTAGGGAAGGTGGCCAACGCCCCTGAACAAAAAAACCCCCTCCTGCGAAAAAAACCCCCAACCACACATCACCACTAGCATCAGTAAAAAGTTGCAAACCCTCCCCCCCCCCCCGTACCAATCTGTCTGGAAATATAGGAAATGCCATTAAATTCTTGCAAGAAAAACCAAACAACATCGAAAATCATTTTTGACACCCTGTGAAACCCTTATCTTATGCCAAGCACTCTTCACACCACGAGTCAAATCCAATCAGTCTACTAAAAATGCCCGGCCTGGTGAGATCGCTTAGCATACAAACGACAACGAACCAATAAAAGATTGTAAATTCCAAGTGGTTTGTTGTATTTTAAAGCATCATGAAACCTTTGAAATATTGCAACAATTTTCACTTGGATCGAAATTTAACATTTGCCAAAGAATCGATCTCAATGCCAAATACTTGATTTTAGTGGTGGTCCCACCGTTTTATTAGGTGCCAAAGGTACTCTTAACCGTTTACATTGATTTTGAAACTGTACGGAGCATCCACTCAAGAGACTTTGCTATCCCGAGCAGATGTACAAGAAAAAATAACATCCGCGTATTGGTGAACCTATCAGTACCCATCACAGTTTAGCAAATCCTTCTAAAAAGTTAGAAAAAAGTTTCAAAAAGAGCGGGGAGAGCAAAATGCACACATAGGGAGGCCTATAGGCCATAAAACTCTCATCCTAGCAAAATGGAAATCCTGTGGAGGACTGGACGGAGTCAAAGCAGACTCGAGTATGTTTTAGCCATGAAAGCACCCTACCCACGCCAACCACTAATTTGAACAGCACGTCAAAATTGGAATAATCGAACAAGAACATAGGCTTTGGTCAAGCCATCATTATCGATCACCTCAGGAAAAGATAAATGCTGGATAGCCGAAATTTACTGGTTAAGGTTTGGAAAACCCAATAGGAGAAACAAGTAATTTGAAAAAGGCTTTGTTGAATGGCCGGCAACATCCTCAAAGCTCCTTGTTAAGCTTTTCAACAGCAGCACTTGGGGGTTCAGAAATTAACTTAACTTCGGGGCACCTTTGAACACAAAAACACCAGAAAAACTAAATTCTGAAGCCATATTAAAAACCCATCCTTAATAATGAGCAGAATCTATAGTATGGATAAGCTCATCTAAAAGTGAATAATCTGAATAAATAATGGGAGATGGGTATTACAACAAGTACATGGACTGCCCAAAGATTCACATGAAGTAGCAAATCATACTGAAAGTTCCCATTGCTTTGCACTGCTGCACACTGTGCCCTTCATCATTGCCTGTGCATACTTTTTCTGCTCATTCATTTGGAAATCATTCTTTCAAGTAATAAACCAAACTCCACAAAACTCCCAATTGGATTATTTGGTTCAATGATGATGGTACTTCACCACCAAAGAGGGCTACAAATCGATACTAAGGAAACGGGAGGAGTTTTAGGAGAAGGAAAAGAAAGCGGTGCCAAGCGACAGTAAACAACTCAGCAGCTACCATGGACTCGACCATTTCTACTGCAGGGGGGCAAACTGGTTCTTCATATAAAATTCATAAAACTTTATGATTGAGCGCCAAAAAATCTGTTTGGCCACTTTTAGCCATACAATGCGGAGAGCCTGACACCGACGTATACCAAGCCATTCACACATGCAATTTCAGTTGGTGTATTGATTCCTTCTTGATAAAACAGATCAGGTTTAATAACGGTCCAAATGACACCCCATAGAAAAAACATTTCTGAAGCACAACCCAGGCAAACATGTGAGCAAACATAACTATTTTAATTATTTTTATTCTGAAATGTAGGTTTTTTTTACGCACAATGTATACGTGAAGAATGAAATGGTTAGAATTATACACAATGTGCCCTTCTGTGGCTTTGCATACCATTTGATGGACACGTGACTACTCATGTCCAAATCCTTTTCACAAAGTCGGTGACGTACTGGGAATATAATCAAAAGAATTGTTTTTTACGACTTGGTAATTAGGTCCCATCAGATCGGCTTCAAGACATTAGTATGTCAAAAGGCACCTACTTCAACACCCAGTTTTTAATTGCTTGGTTCTTATTTCAACAAAATACCTTTCATCACTTACAGATTAATCCTTGATGAAATTACTGAATTCTTGAAGGTCTGGAGGATACAATGATTGCCAAACGAAGGCCGCAGAGCAAAACACATCTTTTGGATTCCTGGCCGTATAAATAATCTGTAAAATACAGAGTAAAACATATTAATGAAATTGTCCAGAAAGAGTTGAAGTATTTTTCACGATTTTAATCTTACAGGCCTATTTTCGTCAATCTGTTGTTCCATGCAGTGTTCTGTTTAGCCAGCATGAAATTGGAATTACTTGCACACCTCTTGTCATGGCCCAGCTTGGATTTCAAGTACCAGGGGTAAAAATTTAAAATATTCAGATTGCGTTGAAAAGCACACCATGACGTTTGTCTGATTACAATGATTCCAAAAAAGTATAGTTTAATACTCCTATGGCTATACCTTTTGGAATTATGGAGTGTTATGACGTCTTTTAGCGTCTAAGGTCAGAATACCTTTCAAACACAACAAATGAGCCTTGTGCACAAGTGGATCTTAATTTTATATAATAATAACAGATTTTAATGATTTGTAATTGGTTCAAGACTTTGGTAATGTCCAAACATTACATAATCAACATTTACACAATTATACACAATTTATATAACTGATAACTTATGTTCAAAAGAGGCGTTGCAGTTCACGATAATATGTCCTCTCAGCGAAGACTCCAAAAATGACAGCCTGCAAATCACGTTATAATCCTCAGGTAATATTCCATTGAATCTTTCTCAGTCCTGAAGAAAACTTTTGTCCAGCAGTTCAAGACGAGACGACAAGGTTAAATAATTCCCCTCGACTACACCTTCCACAGTTATCAGTCCAAGATAATCACCACGATTTTCTATCTGTCCACAATTTTGAATCTATTTTGATTCCAGCACGTTTGGCTTCAAGACGACGTATGAATATTACCGCAACTCTGCTCACTGGAATTATATATCCTGGCACGTATAGGTACTTGACACAGGTCTGGTCCTCAATGCAGAGTAAAACTAGCTATCTTCTAGCTACTTGTTACTAGTGGATTGCTGGCAGAGAGTCCTTCCATTCCAGTGATAGTATTTACTACTCACAGATAATTCCCCTTCTAACAATAATCATTACATCATCTCATGCCTAACATAACCTTACACTAGGCTGACCAATCGGAATTCCTCACCCGAATTACATTCCACTTCATATACTATCTTTGTGGGGGAATGCCCTAGGTTCTGCAATGTTTTTATCTCGAACATAAACAAGTTGAGTCAGTTACTAAGTATAGCATTCTTGGGGAATTCCCCAGTTCCCTTATGTGCAATCTAACCGTGCACTATCAAACAAACTAGGGTATTCCCCTTTTTCTCTTTAATAGTAAACAAAGTGCTTTTCCCGTGATAAATCTTTTCCTCAAATAAAATTGAAGAAAATAATATTTTTAAAGTTTTTTAAATCAGAAAAATGGAGTCCTATAACAGGAGTAAAAACTGTAAAAATGTGAAAAATTCAATTTTGGTTTGTACAGGGTTACAAAGTTAACTCAAATTTAAAATCTTTTCATAGCACAATATAGAATAGTTTTGACTATCTTGCGGGTTTGGCTATTAAACCAATGGCGAATTAATTCAACAGCTAATGGCAGCTATTGGATTCTATTGACCTGTGACGTATTTTGTTGGATAACGTGAAAACTAAGCATAACAGATACACAAACTTTCCTCATTTCATCCTTAAGGCAAGGGATGAACAATTTGCACCACAAATTACCTGAATCAAAGGCAAGTTTTAACTTCGACCCAGTAAAACACCAAAATTACTTTGCACCATTTTTTTTTATAGTTTTACCCCATACTCCGAACTATAAGCCATAGATAGTGTCACCTACCTTTTTAGAAGAAACTTGGCAATCTGAGAAAGAGTGGTCATAGTGGCGGTTTCACATGATTGGATCATATTAAAAAAGGTGACCTCTGTATAACGTTGAAACCCAAGCTGGGGCCAATAAGGGGATTGGCAAGTGCTTCCATAATTTTATGGATTATCATCCTAAATTACTTGTGTGACAATTTCACAATTTTATCCGGAAAGCGCATATTCGTTCACTACCGTCCCCGCTAACATGTCCGTCCCATTTAACCCCATACATTTCTTTACAATTACACAAGAGGGATATATCTACCTTACCTTCACTTTCTTTGTAACGCATCAGGTGGGAAATTGTTTCAGGTCAGTAATAAACCAAACTCCACAAACTCCCCATTACTTTTTTGGTTCTAATTGATGATGGTACTTCACACCCAAGAGGGCTACAAATCGATCTAAGGAATCGGGAGAGTTATTAAGGATAAGGAAAAGAAAGCGGTGCCAAGCGACAGTAACAAAACTCAGAGAAGCTACCTATGGACTCGACCATTTCTTATTGAGGGGGCAAACTGGTTTTTCATATAAATTTCTAAAACTTTCTGATTTGGAGCGCCAAAAAAATCTGTTTGGCCACTTTTAGCCTTACAATGCGAGAGAGACTGACACCGACGTATACCAAGCATTAACCTGCAATTTCAGATTGTATTGATTCCTCTTGAATTAAAAAATATCAGGTTAAAAACGGGTCAAATGACACACATTAAACATTTTCTGAAAGCACAACCAAGGCAACATTTGAGCAGAAATAAACTATTTTAATTATTTTTAGTCGGAATGTAGGTTTTTTTTACTCACAACTTATCACGTGAAGGCAATGAAATTGTTAGCTAGAATTATAAACAATGTGCCCTTCTGTGGCTTTGCATTACAAATTTGATGGAACACGGGACTACTCATGTCCAAATACTTTCACAAAGTCGGTGACGTTTACTGGGATAGATCAAAAAGAATTGTTTTACGACTTGGTAAAAATTAGGTCCCATCAGATCGGCTTCAAGACATTAGTATGTCAAAAAGGGCAACTACTCACACCCAGTTTGTTTTTAATTGCTTGGTTCTTATTTAACAAAATACATCATCACTTACGATTATACTGATGAAAAATACTGAAGATCTTGAAGGTCTGGAGGGATACAATGATATGCCAAACGATGGGGCCGCAGAGCAAAACACACTTTTGGATTCTGGCCGTATAAATAATCTGTACACTAGAAGAGCATATTAATGAAATTGTAAAGAAAGAGTTGATGTATTGTTTCACGATTTTTAATCTTACAGGCATATTCCGTCAATCTGTTGATTCCATGAGTGTTACGTGAGCAAGCATGGAAATTGGAAAGAGTAATTGCCAACTATTTCATGGCCCAGCTTGGATTTCAAAAGTTACACAGGGGTTAAAAATTTAAACTATTTCGAGATTGCGTTGAAAGCACACCATGTTATGACGTGTCTGATTACAATGATTCCAAAAAAAGTATAGTTTATACTACCTATTGGCTATACCTTTTGGAATTATGGAGTGTTATGACGTCTTGTAGGCGTCTAGGTCAGAAATAACCTTTCAAACCACAAAACAAATGAGCCTTGTGCACAAGTATCTTAATTTTATATAATATAACAGAATTTAATGATTGTAATTGGTCAAGGAATTTGGTATGTCCAAAACATACATAAATCAAAATTTACACAATTATACACAATTTATATAACTGATACTTAATGTTCAAAAGAGGCGGTGCAGTTCAAACCGATAATAATTATGTCCTCTCAGCGAAGACTCCAAAAATTGACAGCATGCAAAGTCACGCTTATAAATTCCTCAGGTAATATTCCAATTGGAATTCTCTCAGTCCTGAGAAAACTTTTGTCCAAGCAGTTTCAGAACGACAAGGTTAAATAATTCCCTAGACGACACTCTTCCACAGCAGTATCCAGTCCAAGATAATCACCACGATTCTATCTGTCCACACTTTGGTCCTATTTTGATTCCCAGGACTTTGGCTTCAAAGACGACGGTTGAATAATTACAGCAACTCTGCTCACATGGATTATATATCCTGGCACTATAGGACTTGACACAGGTCTGCTCCTCAATGCCAGAGTAAAAACAGCTATCTTCTAGATACTTGTTATAGTGGATGCTGGCAGAAGAGAGTCCTTCCCCAGTGATAAGTATTTATTACTACTCACAGATAATTCCCCTTTCTAAACAATAATCATACATCATTCTCATGCATACACATAACCTTAACTAGCTGACCAATCGGATTTCATCAACCCGAATACATCACTTCATATATATAACTTTGTGGGGGAATTCCATAGGTTCGCAATGTTTTTTGATCTCGAAGCATAAACAAGTAGTTGATTCAGTTACTAAGTTTAGCATTCTTGGGCAATTCCCCACTTTCCCTATTGTGCAATCTAAACAGGTGCGGCACTAGCAAACAAACTAGGGGTATTCCCCTTTTTCTCTTTTATAGTAAACAAAGTGCTTCCCGTGAGAAATAGAAATCTTTCTCAAATTAAAATGAGAAAATAATATTTTTTAAAAGGTTTAAATAACAAAAAATGGAGTCATATAACAGGAAGTAGTAAAACTGCGTAAAAAATGGTTTGTGAAAAATTCATTTGGTTTGTAAGGGTTTACAAAGTTACTCAAAATTTGAAAATATTTTTCATAGAACGAAAATATAGGAATAGTTTGGACTATCTTGCGGGTTGGCGATTAACCAAAATGGCGCGAAAAAATTAAGTCAACAGCTAATGGCAAGCTATTGGATTCTATTGACCTCCTGTGACTATTTTGTTGGATAACGTGAAAAAACTAAGCATGAAACAGATACACAAACTTTCCTCTCATTTCAATTTTTTTTTTTTCCTTTAAGCAAGGGGATGAAACAATTGGCCACCACAAAAATTACCGGAATCAAGCAATTTTAAATTTCGAACCATGTAAAACACCAAAATGACTTTTTCCACCATTTTTTATAGTTTTTACCCATACCTCCGAAACTATAAGCCATTAGTATAGTGTAAACCATTAACCTTTTTAGAAGAATCCTTGCATCTGAGAAAGAGTGTCATGTGCTTTTCCACATGATTGGAGCATGTAAAAATGTGCCTCGTATAACGTGAAACCAAGCTAGAGTCTGGACAATTGCTTTCCATTAATTTTAGGATTATCAATACCTAAAGTTCTTGTGTGTACAAAATTCACAAATTTTATACGGAAGCGAATATTCTTTCACTACAGTCCCCTGCCTAACAGGTCCGTCCCCTGTAACCCATACATTTTTTACAATTAACAAGAGGATATATCTACTTACCTTCACTTTCCATTTGTAAATCGCACAAGGTTGGGAAAATTGTTCAGGTAGTGGGTTGCAATGTACCCTGGGTGATTTCCAACTTTCCAAGCATCTATATCCAGGTTGCGCGTATCAATGTTCAGAATTTTCGGATCCATTTGTGAACTATCCCTTGTCAAATCTGGAAGCGTGGCCATACGACTCATCCGATCGATTTTCGACAAGTCTCCTTAATGATATGAGCTAACAATCTCAAAATCCAATGTGTGCCTGTATTCAAGGAAGTCGTTGTTGTCATAGATTAAAAATACAAGTCAACATTATGATAATAAAATTTAGTAAACTACAAAAGGCACTAATTCGTCGTGGGTTCTGCTAGTGTCGGACTCAGTAATAAATGCTCGTTCTGAGAAAACGGCGTTTGAAAGTTTGATGGTACTTATGAATGCGTGTAATTAAATGAAATAAAAGGAAATGGCTATTTTTTTAAGTGGTGTATGTTAAAGACATAATGGTTACTAAATGGACGACAGTATTAAAATACCAAGAAACAGAAACAACTTTTTCTTATTCAAAATGGACACTGAATGTGGTTCGATGTTTTGTCAAACCCCAAATGTTGATGCGCGTGCTCTAAGGAGGCGAATACGGATTCACTGCATGAAAACCCGTTGATTTCTAAGTTGGTATGGGATATTATATAGCCTAGTGGGTCTCCACGGATGAGGCGCGGTCCCGCCAATCCAGAGGGTCGTGGTTCGAGGTCCCACTGCGGCCAAGTTTGTGCCTTGAGTAAGGCACTTTACCTAATAATCCTCTCACCCAGGTATGAATGGGGTACCAGCATAGTCAATGCTGGGAAAGTAAACATACTCGCTGTGCGGGGGGGAGGCAGTGGCGAAACCCCCACAAGCAAACAGAATACGGAGGAGTCTGGCCCCAAAGCAGGGAAGAGAGATGGGGCACTCCGCGCACGAGCATGCTCGGCACGAGACTTTACTATAGCTACGGGTTTTATATTTTAAAATTATGATGCCGATGAGTCCACGATGATAAGAATAACGATGCGGTGAAGATGGTGGCAATAACGATTACATAAGAAAACATCGAGCTTGACGACGACATGATTGATGAGATTTGCTACTGATGATGACGATGATGATGATGATGAAGCACGACGACGATTGCGATGTCTAATGATGATGAAAGACGACTGACGATGACGATGTATATTGCATTGTGTTTATGTTACAAAAACCAAGCAATTTGTATTACAAATCACTTCCATAAGCGGTTTAAAAAGTGGGAAACATTCACTGTTGCATTATGTTCGTTGTAAAAATATAGCGCATGATGACCACGATGACCAAGAATTCAGGAAAATTACAACCTCATTGGCTCATTTAAATTATATCTTTGAATTGGTCGCCAATATCTTTAATCATTTTTGCGGGGAAGGAAAGGGAAAACATAATTGAGCTCAGAAAATATTTAAATGTAACTGGAATGTTTCAAAACTCAAAAGATTTTGGAGGATAAAGTCGTTTTCTAAATTTCTCATTGCATATTCTCTCTTAAAGTAATTGACAAGCTTAAACATATATATCAACTTGAAACGATTAAATTAAAAATGGGTAATTATACTCATAAAATCTAACAAATCTTAACAATTTAGAGGGGCACTCACGCTTATACAAACACCTTCCCAAGAAAATAGCAATTTGTTCCTGAAAGGCGAGTTTTTTCAAGGATGTTAATTAGTAATTTATTAGTTTGCAGAAAAGCAAAGTTAACATCAAAGAAAATCAAAATTAACAAGTCCATTTTTGTACACCGTTTTACTAAGGGTGGGGGTTTTAAACACCCCGAGAATTCACTTTAGTATAAAGCAATAGAGATTTCGATGTTAATACACCCGTTGATAGCATTGGTCCCCGTTTTCTACTGCTTCCCACAAACCTAGTATGGCGTCACAATGACGTCAAAGTCAGCAAGTTGGACAAAAGTGGTCATTTCACAGACACACATCAGAGTATAAAATGAAAAAAAATGAAATTTTGCATAAAAAAAAAAGGTTAGGAATATGGATTTTTCATTGCGGGTTTTGGCCAAATGATATGGAAAATTATAGTTTTGAATCAAACATATAATTTTTAGAGCCATACAGTGCACAAATATTTAAAACAAATGAACAAAATAACTAAAGGGTAATACAATATCAATTATAATATCAAAAAATAAAAAATTTTTTTTTTTTTTTTTTTTTTTTTTTTTTTTTTTTTTTTTTTTTTTTAATGTGCCGAGGTGGAAAAAACTAATAATGGCGCCATTATTTTTATTTTTTGCGCTCGAGGAGACATATGAGCCCAGAGATGATACTACAAATTTTATTCATTAACTAAAAAAAATTGATTTTATTTGTTGTTTGTTTGTATAGTTTTTACGTTACATTATGCTTATTATGTGATTTTGTTGCTGATTTAATGAAAATAAATGATAAGAAAATGCATTAGGGGCATTACTGGAGAATCATGGGACAGAGTAAACGACCAATCAGAAATGCTGCATTTTCAATAATGGGTATAGTAGAGGTAGTAGAACCACTACCACCAATGGACTTCGACGCTAACCCCGGTGAGGGGGCTACCTTCACATTGTTTCTTTTTTTTTTTTTTTTTTTTTGCCCAAAATTAGCAGAAGGATGTGTGAAATAATTATATGGAAGAATTAACGAAAGTTTTAACGTTTTTGCGGCCACCGAGGGAACGTTTTACCTGGGGTTGGTAACTCCTCCCCTTTGGTAATTACGAGGGTTAATTCACTATGCCCCCCCAAAAAAATAATATAAATTTTGGTTTGTATTTGTAAAAATGTTAAAACTTACAAAAATTGGACAATTTCTTTTCACGGACGCGCACCTACCGTAGGTTTCAATAAGTACAGTAAACATAATTTTTTAAAACACAAAAATTTTAAATGTGAAAATAACATACCCAATCTCATGACGTATAGAAAGGTTAATTTCACCGAATTGCCTTAAATCTAGATATTTTGGTAGGAGATGTTAATTTCATTTTTTATTTTTGGGTACATTAAAGAGTACATAAAAATGAACCAGAATCAACTATTAACTCAATTTGACCAAAAAAATCGGATTCGACACTTATGTCGTGACCACGACGATAGTATCAATTATGACAAGATAATTATTCAATTTTACTCCCAAAAAGGTTTGTAAGGCCACAAAAGCTGTACAATTTCAACCAATCAAAAACAAACCAACCAAATGGGAATATTTTATTTATATTTTATTACTTCCATAGCCGAGCGATAAAAGGAAAAAAGAAAATCAAGGCCAATTTGAAAGATATGCTTCTGTGGATATTGCAATGTTACTGACCAATTGTTTAACATAATACCTTGGGTTGAATTCTGGTTTATTGTAAAAATAACCCCATGAATATTATTTGTTAGCCAAAAACAAAATGCATTAAGAAGCCACAAATAATGCTGACAGTGCACTGAACACTAACCCTTAGTCATCAGCAATTGACCTTGGAATTTTAGTGTTCTATTGGCCAGGAGGGTTGTTTAACGTTTTACAGGCCTAAGGGATATTTGCTGAGTTTCATCTGCCCTATTGCTAGCTGTGGACAAATGGTTTGCAGGACATTTTGGGAAATATAGAAACGGCTTGAGATAGTAATTTTTCACCAGTTTCCTTCTTGTTTCACCATATATGTTTAAAACTCAGGTATCATAATATGAAGATAAAAAAAGGAAAAGAATTGTTTAAGTAAGCAAAAATGTGCTGTTTCTGGAGGGCTATCGTCTTTCTAGAAACCCTGTCTATACAAGAAATGCATTGTTTAAATTTTCTGAAAAAGTCATGTACACGAACTCCCCAGTAGCCTGTCCAAAAAAAACAACACCAGAGGCGTCTGAATTAACATGTGACCGGGGCGGGGGGGGGCGGGCCAATGATAGCGCGCCGTTTTTGCCGTCCATAGGTTTAGCTACGAATCACGAAAACGTGGACAAAATATTTAAAGTCGAAAAATGTTTAATAATCATAATTTTTCCACTCAACAATCTGTTGGAGTTGAAGAATCAACTCAGTGTAAGGATTTTTTTTTGGATGACTTATTATGGAATAACGGTACACACGGGATCCATTTTGAACGAGCTTGCTTGACCTCATGCTCAATCGAAGGGTCACCGCTATTTTATAGATTGCGGACAGTGTGTTTTTTTGTACCAGGCCCGGGTACCAGTTTAGCCTATGCACCACCGGGGTGGAATGTTCGTGACCTGCACTGTGTAGCAATCATTCATGAACGGTCTTTAAAAAGACCCTTTCGATGCATAGTTTTTGCAGCCACAATTCATGTCCCACCCCCCACGACAAAGCAAGCAATTTTAGATCTGCGTTCGCTAATACGTACGGGAATTCCCACTCGCCAATCACCAGTAGGAACGCCAGTGGCATTACTTCCGGTAAATTTTACAAGGGACGTGACACTCCGATATGACCCGTCACAAAATTTTAAATCCAGCGCTCACGATGTGCGACGTGCAGTCCTCGAAGAAACATTTAAAAACATTCGAAAATGATATTAAAATGTTGGTTCCATTTATGTAACTTACCACGCAATATAACATACGAAACTTTGATTTCAGTAGAAATTGGTTTAGACCGACTATGTGAATTCCCGTGCCCAGAAAATTAAAGCCTAAAACACGCCCGAAAACGTACCAAAAGCCGGCAGAAAGTCAGAGTCACACGACACAACAAAACAAGAATCATTTAGGCCAATGAGAATTCGCCATCTACGAAAAATGCAAACAGGTTCAGATCTTGAGTCACTTGTTTGTCTGAATAAAATCGTCCCCAATTATGGAATGTTAGACGGCCATCGCATGTTGGTGTTGTCGATCTGAAAGGCGTTTGAATGTGTGACAATGACACGCAAACAGACGCAAGTAGATACGAACCTCGTCAAGAAATGTTGTCTTTGTTCACGCGTGTAAAAATGCATTTGTTAAAAAACAATAAAAAAAATAAAAAAAATAAGTGGTTAAGTTGTTAGTAATTTTTGGGAAAACTGTACCGTTTTTTATAGAAAGAAATGCCTCTAAAGATTAAAAAGTAATGAGACTGATTAAGTACGGCAGTTGATGGTTTAAAAAAGCCTGATTGAAAAAATCAATTAAGCCTATACACCATTCAACTGATACATGTGCATATTGATTATTTCGAACAGATGGTACAGTGTCAGTCTACAGTGGTAAATGCTTTGGAAAGGGAAAATAAGGCCCCACGCAAAATCCGCCCTAATTCTAAGCCCCCACCCAAATGAGATCAGGAAAAATAATATTGATAGTAATAAGAGTTAAACTTGAATTATTTTATTCTTTTGCGTGGAGCTGGCCAGCGCACAGAGGTGTTGAAAAAGAAAGTATGCCACTGTCTGGAATCGAACCCGTACACGTCCGTATTACTTAAGCTGTAGCCGATGATAACTGAGCTAACAAGGTGATATGTGTAGTAAGCGATAGATAAACTCTATAGGATAGAATTGATCTTATAGTGCTCTATCGTCAACTTATCATTTTCACAAAGTGTTTTCAAACTGAATTTTCTAACAAGTGCGGTCATCGCCATCGATCAAAAAAATCATAGCGTAGATAAATACAGGTGAGTCAAAAAGATTTACCCTCGGTGTTTGAATTTTCTCCAGCAGTGAAAAATCTACCAAAGATACCGACTATTACAATAAACCAGATTATTTCACCTACTAGAGAAAGAAATTTGGGAATTTTGATATTTAATTGCATTGCGATAGTTATGACTAACTTAAAGTAGGTGAGCAATTTTTCACTCTGTCCACGGAATAGTTGTGGAATTTGGCCAAAGAGACTTGATATGAGTGTACACAGTACATTCATGACATACTTGCTTGCTGTGTATACCCTGGTGTAAATATTTCAATTATTCTGAAATCATAACAAAATATAAATGATTATGAAATCTTACACCCACATTTTGACGCATTACTTCAATAAATGTTCGATATTGTTCACATATCTTTTTGCGGAACTGAATGCCAATATGTAAAACAAAACACATCATATGCAATTAAGTCGGTTGACCCACCATTTTCCACAGACTCCTTCATAACCTGATTGGGGGGGGGGGAAACTACTTTTGGGGAACTATATTTGAACATTACATTCAACGTCCATTGCCTTTCCCTTTGTATCTCAATGTCATTCCTCCCCTTTCCCTCTTTTTCTACTCCTCTTTAGGCTTGTCCTGTTCCACTTTCCTGCTTTACCTCTATCTTAAGCAAATTCCCTGGTCTGGCCTACGGGGAGGGGACAATGCGACCCCTTCCCCTGCCCTGTTACGTATACATGTATCATTGCCTATGTTAAGAATATTATCAACAACAGTTGTTAAGGATTAGGTAATGGTTACTTTAGAACAAAATACAAAAAGTTATAAGCATATAGATGACATTAACTCCATGGGCTTTGCTGCCGTGGACGTGAAAAATTTGTACAACCGTGGTCAATATGGTTTTTGGCGGCTTCGTAATTTACCATATCTGCAATATTCGAAAAGGTAAACTTTTGATTTTTTCACCAATGACAGTGGATATAATGAGCTATGTTTTCATGTATAAAAAGCAATTTCTAAACTTGTAAGATATTTTTAAATATTTTTCTGAAATCGAGTGTAAATCTTTTTGACTCACCTGTAATACCAATAATTTTATCTCATCATGCTAAAAATGAGTCATTCATTTGATAATATGCACATTCGCAGGTACTTGAAAAATGTAAACATTGCAAAATTCTGCTGGAATTCGACAGCATGATCATGACTAATTTGCTATATCGATCTGTAGAAAGCCGATGAAAAATTTGTATATTTATAAACAAAATATACAGATTTAAGACTTATTCTGCAGTCTGTGGGAATAATGGTCCTCTCCTGTGTTAATAATGAATCAATTAAAATTGCTAATGAAAACCGCGCGAAAAAATATCGTTCCTCGTACCCACGAGTGCTCATGCCGCTCACCAAATTTCGAACCCTTAAAAATTGACATTTTAACGGCTATCTGCGTCGTTGGCGTTCCTACTGTCACTGATCTATTTATAAACGCGCACAGTGTGACTTCACTGTTCAGGCTCGTCCAATGACTCGTTCGGCAGTTTTGCGCTATGAATGAAGCTTGGCCGCCACCGCCTGATGTGACCTGCATGTGACATCCAGGCCTGGTGACATCATACGGTAAATCATAATGCTGAAGTAATATCTGACGAGTTCTCAAAACTTAGCCAATTTATGCATGGAAGAGAGCCGTGTATGTTTTGTTAAGACTTTTTGAATAATTGTGGGCATATCGTGTTCACGGACGACCACTTTTGCGGGCCAAAAATGTGACTCCCTAGCTGGTGAAAATTAATCGCATAATTAGTACTATAATTCTACTGTGCGAGTCAGTGCAGGCGCTAAATGATTGAACCTCTGAAGAAGCTTGTATAGTTTAACTTCTGATGGCCGTAAATACAGAAATAGTCATCAGATTGTACAAATTTTGATATGGCTATAGGCCCTTCGTGCTGAATAGAGCGGATGGATATAGCCACAATTACTCCCGGTGTCACACTCAGTCCGTGTTGTTGTTGGTGACCCTGGTGAGTGTCCCTACACCACCCATAGATATTGTGTCTCCATTGAGTGTTGTACGCATCATTTGTTTCATCACTGTCCCAAATAGCCTCGTCTACAAGGTCACGGTTTATTCCGTACAAGTTGCTATTGCTAGGTCACTCTGGGGGGACACTCAGTTTCATTACAACGGCAATTACTTTTGAAGTGAGCTCACCAGATTTCGGATATGTGACGCAGAATATGTCATCTGGTCGGACTAGCCATGTTTTCATGGCATCCAGGGTAGTTGCACGAACGAGAACTGGAAAGTGTATACCTTCATACCCGTGTGTAGCCACGGGCCCCGCCATAGCAGCCGGTTTACAAACTCTTAGCCACGAAACTGAGAGGAGTAGGAATACTGTTCGACCTATTGTAGCACGATCAGGTTCCTGTATGTAACAGGTGATGGTTATTTACGAGTTGCGAGTTATAAGTCCCGAGTAACGAGTACGACGCGAGTTCACGTTTCGAGTTAAAGATACGGTTTATGAGTTCTGGAATGCAATTTCTGTGAGTTAAAATTTGCAAGTTATGATTGTTATCTCATGCGAGTTGCGAGTTTCTAATACCTGCCAGTTTTAATCTCGAAATGTTGAAATATTTTTGTTATGCATTTTAATTTCCGTATTATCTTTTGTTTACGTTTATTGGATGTCTAGTTTGTGAAATATTGCGGAAAATAGGTATTCGTCTGCTCTATTTGTGTTAACTATATCGTTTATGATGATGCTCATGTTTTTGATAGTTAGAGTACTATTTGTTACATTTAAGCTTATACATAAATCTGTATCATCTTCATTCCTAGTTAGGCTGGCTGAAATTGAGTCTTATTTGAATGCTTAGTTATTAGGGTTTAGATATTAAAAGAAAAAGACAAAGTTGTTTTGCTAATGGCAAGCATAATTAGTTGGAGGTGGAAGAGGGTCAGGACTAGCTGGCTGTTGTAATATATATAAACACATTTGTTTCAATAATACTATTGTAAACACTTAATTTTTAAAGTAACAGGAGGGTATTTTTTGAGGATACGAATTTCAAATTAACTGGATCGATTGTGGACCACTTAAACGTCTTGAAGGTTTATTGGACAAACAAGAACAAAAGAAAACCGTAAAACTGCTATCCTAATCTTCCATATAGGAAACCATGCTTTGATTTTCTGTCGTGCAGGACAGAAATACTAAATCATCATCGGCTTATTCACTTCACGACACTTGAAAACCGGTGTACTAGTAGAAGTAATTATCCGCTGTACTCACAGTCCGGCTACCAACGGTAAATGTAGGGAACTCAATTCAGTTGACTCTTCACGCAACATTAGTTTCAGGCTTTATTCCGTTTTCGTCTGTGGAGCCCGGACTGTGGCTCACGCAGGGCTATAATCACTTTCACACTGGTTTAATCCTAGGTTCTGGAATATAAGCTTCCCGTTAACAATATAGAGAGACACCTTCCATCAGTGTCTTTAAGCGGCTCCTGAAAACATACTTATTTCCTGATGCTTTTGTTAACTTTGGAATTGTTAGTTTACCTTTATTATGCTGTATGTCATCTCTATCTCTCTCAGCCATTTTCAGCCCACCGATGGGCGACGACCTCCTCAAGCTGGTGCCACATGGACCTGTCAGGCTATGCTGCTCTCATCCATATCATGCCTACAAACTCAATTTTCAATCTCTCCATTTTGGTTTTGCCCTACCCCATTGTGGACCCGTCATTGGCCGTCCACTCTGTGCAACGGTTGGTCCATCTATTATCATTTGATCGTGCTATGTATCATATCCATCACATTTTTTTTATTGTTTGAGATTTTATGATGTTTTGAACTTTGGTCTGTTGTTTATCCATTTTCTCTTCCTTCCGCCATTTCTTTTGGTGGTACCTAGCATACATGCTTGCCACTTCTTTTGCCGTCCGTTCGAGTTTCTTCTCCATGTTTTTATCTGGCATCCATCGTCTTCCTCCCCCTAGCTCATTGCCGGTAATTATGCATTGATTGAAAACCTTGCGCTTCAGCCGTCAGCCTATGTAACCTTACTCCTACATTATCTCATTCAACTTTCCCAATAGACCCAGCTAGCTTGAATCTTGGTTTACTTCTCCAGATGGCTCTATTCCATTTTCACCAATTGGCAGCCAATTATATTGGCAGTTTGTGATTGGTATCATTGTTGACTCTAATTGTTAGTGGCTGAGTAAACATCCTGTTGAACATAACTATTTGGTTTTTCTTCATGTTGATTAGTTAGCCCCCACTTTATTGCTTTACTGTTAAAGCGACATATGGCTAAAAAAAATGCAGACATAATTAAAAAGGACCCTTACCTGAAATCACTTCCACAAGTTTGAAACACAATTTGGATGTCTACATTCTGTAAAACAGTAAAAACAGAACAGTTCCAGAGGGAGTTTGGCATTTTCGTGGCAATGTTCTGGAAAAGGATGCTAACATTACTCCCAGCAGTTGATTAACTTTGAACAACATGCTGCCAATCAGCTCACAGATCATTGCCTATTGTATATGTGGTAATCCCGGATAATCCATCTTTCACTTGCCAGATCAATTCTTACTACAAGCCTAAGTACCAATGCCTGATCCTGGTCTGAACTGCTTTGAATTGGTGTGTCACAAAACTGCTAGATACACTGTCAAATTTGTCCATGGGATATCAACACCTTGGTTTTCTTCTTTCCATAATTGACACGAACTGCCACCTTCCCCTCTGAACTCTTCCCTGGTTTTACTGTTTTTTACAGAATGTAAACCTCCAAATTGTTTCAAACTTGTGGAAGTGAGTTCAGAAGGGTCCCTTTTTCATTAATGTCTGAATATTTTTTTTTACTCCCATATGTCGCCTTTAAGTTCATTGAGTATTTGAAGTTGCATTGCTTTTTGTATTGTATTCCTCAATGGATTTCCTTTTTTGTACCATGTGGTTATATCTTAATCACTTGTATAATAACTGATAATATTGACTGCTTGTACTTCTTGTATTTTTTGTGTATTGTCCCTTTATTTTTGTTTGCGTGTTAAAAATAACACTGTTAAAAATTTCCGTAAATTAAGAAAACAGATTATCCGTAAATTTACGGAAAATAATCTTTGAGAAAACAAGACAATAAAAAACAAAAAACATCAAAAATGGAAGGTACGGAATATTCAAAAATGTTCGGGCAGCAATAGGTCCGGACGGTTTGGTGGTTCCGTAATTTTAATTACTGAAAAATTCTGTTAAACTACTCATTTTTTCCGTAATATGAGACAAAGTGCTGTAAAATTACGTCAAAGTTCCGGAAGTGACAGAAATTTCTGTAAATTACCCGAAAAATGACTGGAAATAACTGCTGCCAGAAATTTCGTAAATTAACGAGTTTTTTTTTAACAGTTAAGAAAATAAAAGCATAGGGCACCAGAGCGTGTTGCATTACCGCAAAGGGAAAAAAAAGAGTTACAGGCCTTCCCCTGCCACGGAATATCAAGGTATTGACATCCCTGCCAGAATTTCATTTTTTGCATGTTTTTAAACACAATTCAAAAGCATTCATACCGGGATTCAGGCATTGCACTGCAGGCTTTTTGTAAGATAGTGATCTGAACAAGTTGGGTATTCGCTGAGGTAGAGCCCGCGGGTAGAATAACAACTGGCTCACGCAACTTTGACGAGCTAACTGATCACAAGCTATCACAGTGATCAGCACACAAATCCGATGGCAATAATTCGGAACAGGGGCATGAACCAAGGCTTGAATGAACGTAACCAATGGGATACTAACGTGCATTACATCAGCGATATGTTTTCAAACTACGACCACATTTAGAAGTATATAAACTAGAAGTTTGATAAAATGCTGGCAGTAATGTCAGGCATCTTTGGTTGCTTGGGGAAGGGATAGTGAGCTACAAGGAAAAAATTTAGTCAATCCTCCCTTTACAGATGTAAAACCCAAATGGTTTCAAATTTGTCGAAAGGTGATTACGTAAGGATCCCCAGTGCATATGTTTGAAACTTCATAGTAGTAGGGGAACCGTAGTGCACAGAACCAATCCAAGTGTGCACTTCCGGATAAAAGTCGTGAATTTTGGCACACAAGTACCTTGGTCCACGCGCGATCAAAAAAAATTGATGGAAAGCCCTTTGCCGCCCTATTAATGGCGCCATCTTGGATTTCAAGATGGCGGCCGTTCGAGAATATGATTTTCCTCAATATCTTGGAAACTAAATTAGATAGAGAGTTAATTCCAAAGGCTATACCCACGTTTGGGGTACATGATCTAAGACTAATTTTAAAAAGAGGTCAGGTGTCAGCCCATCTTGGAAAATCAAAATGGCCGCCATCCGCAACATACTTGAATGGATTCTGGGTAAGTGACAAGTTAGGGAGCTATATCTCTGGTGCCAACGTGCATATTAGTTGACCCCTGAATATTTGTCATTTAAAAAGTGCCTCAGTTGGTTCGCCTTAATTGACTATCTTATAGATCAATTAAATTTGTGTTTTTTCTCCTTATTTGCCAAAATCTGAAAAAATTAAAGTTTCCTATACTTTTGCTACACAAACTGATTTCACTAAATTGCAAGAGCGCCGTGCGTTATAACGTCATAGAAGCAAGATTATGGAATGCGGGTACTTATTTTGGTATCACTGGATAGATGAGACCCGTAGCTATCAATTGATATCAAAATCACGTTGGAGGTTCGGTATGGAAAATCTATGGGGGTTGCAACCGGGGGTTGCAACAACCTCCGCATGCTAGATTTGAAGCCTGCCAATGTCACCTTGTTTCCTTCATCAAGCTCACTTCCTTTATTGAGAATGATTTGCTTTTGATACAATTCTGTCTCTTACAGGTCTGACTGGCTTTACAGCCTTCTTGAGAACAACATCATTATTAACTTCAACCAATCTCTGCAGGTGGCACAATGGCATAGAAGTCTGGCAAATGAGATCTCTGAGACTGGTCCCCTCTCTGCTTATATCCAGAGGTTCCATGCTAACACCCGAGTTTATGCTTGAAACACGATTGGTCAAAGTAATCAGGGTGTCGTGGAACTCAATCTTTGACCAGTTGGATTGTTTGTGCTGGTCAATATTTCCCATGTTGCCAGTTCTGAATACAACCATGTGCATATTTCAAAGATGGTAAAAGGTGATAGCCGTGTGTCCGACATCTATGATTCTCCCAACATCCTTGAAGAACACATTTTGGCTCAGCCTCTTCCTGAAAAACTCTTTCTATTGCTGAATTTGAAGAGGCTGCTGAAATTGATGCTGATTTTGCCAGATATTGGACATCATTCTTGTTATCGTATCCAAACAGTGGTTCTCAAATATTATCTAGCCAGAGATGGATACAACGTCTGGCTGCTTCACTAAATTCCGCAATGTCCTTGTCTGTGCCTTGTTGCTCCAACAGTGGGCAGACCAAGAGATGTTCCATTGTCTGTGGTGCTGTTCCACAACCACAGGTAGTGTCCTTATCTGCTTCCAGGTAGCCCCACTTCTGAGAGGAAACTTTAGATCGGCCGATTCTTGTTCTCAATCTGTTGAGACATCGCCATTCAGCTCATGATGAGTCAGCTCCATGTGGCAGATGCTCACCAGGGTCAATACCAATAGATGTTACTTGTTGATAGCAAGGTTTTTGTTTCCACAAGGCGACTCTCATAGACTCTTGGCTGTGTCAAGGGGTTGGACTTTGCTTAAGAAACTCTGTTTGAATTTATGGAATTAGCAGCATGTCTCTGTCTGGATATAGGGTGCTTCACATTAGATACCTGGCAGCTACGCTCTTGCATGCTTGCTATACACTATGATGGATTCCTGGTGGATCAATTCCTGCAAGGATGTATAAGTTCTCTGTTGCAGTTGGGCAAAGACATCCTGTGATAAGCTGGCAGGAGGATCAAGCTTCTTGGCAAGGGTTGATCTTTCCGTGAGCACCCCATCTTGTGCCAGCGAGTTTGTTCAAGATGGCATTGCGTGAACATACTATACTCTTCGTCTTCTTGATGTAGGTCTTATAAGAGAGAGAGAGTAGTCCAAGGTAACTCCTAGGTAGACAGAGGTGTTCCAGACCAGGTTACTTTACGCTGACGTTTGGCTTCACGGTTGCATAGATGTAAAGCACACACCTGTATCTTGGAATGATTTACTCATTGGTGGTTTTCCTCATAATAACGTGTGAGTTGTGTGCTAATTCCAAGATCGATAGAACGACAGGTTCCTGCACTCCTAGGTTGTCATTGGTATAGATGACAGGAGAAGTGTGAGCACGCTCCCTTTAGGTTAGTCCATTCTTCAGCCTACATCACCGGCTCTTCTTTTCTCCTAGCTGAACAAAGAATTTCCTGTTTGCAGGCAATCCTTTGATGAGCTCAGTCAAGTGGATGTCCTTGATGAGTTTCAAGATCTTATGGAGTAAGCATCTGTGGTTTAACAGTGTCACAAGCTACTGATACATCGAAGAACACGACTCTGGTTACCAAACCCTTCTTGAAACCATCCTTGATGTTCTGAGTTAGGTTAGTACTTGGCTTGTTGTTTATTTGCCTGGCCGGAAAACTTGTTCTGGTATGAGGTGTTCGTCTATCACTGGTGCAGTACGGTTGAGCAGGAGACATCATTGGACATCATGAAGAATCAGGAAGTATTTAAAAACGATTCAGCAAGGATACCTGGAAGTCATGAAAGCTCAAAGCAACCCTTCTTGGATGAAAATGGTCCAGACCTCATGACAATGGATATGAGAGAAGTCATGAGTGCAGATTTAGCAGAGGCTTTAATTCATCAAAAGAAGAAAGCAGAAGGGGTAAGAACTGCATGAGATTTATGTGAGAGACCACCTCAAACCGCAAACAAGAAAGGCAAAGATAGAGTTCATAAGTTGTCTGCACTATTGTAAAGATACACACCCAAGCTCATCTAGTTCAAGCACTTTCTATATAAAAAAACAATGAAAATAAAGTTAGCTTGTTTCGATATCTAAGTGATGAAGTTACACATGCATCAGTTGGTATCCTTGAAATATGCCACAAAGGATGACATTGTGTTGGTGAGTGCCACTGTTAGCAGATCACAGGGTGATCTTCAAAACATTTCACCGTGCAACCACCAAGAAGCAGATGGTAGAATGTTTTGTGTGTGCTTGATGCTTCATGTCAAGGCCATTCAAAGGTTATGGTTCGTACTGTCGACAGTGATGTTGTCAAGATCACCATTATTTTGAAAATCTTGGGCTCCATGAACTTCGGATTGACTTTGGCATTGGAAAGAATCGTCAATTTATTCCAGTGCACACAGTCACTCAAAATCTAGGACCACAAAACTGCCACGCCTTGCCTCAGTTTCATGCATATACAGGGTGCGATAAGCCTTCTGTATCCTGATGTATGCCTCCTGGCTCTGCTGATTGACGTCCTGCTTCAACCTTCCCAGCGACAATCACAACACAATCAACTTCAAGTATACCAAGTAATTGCCTGCAATAAAAATTGTTATAAATTCTCATATTTGCCTAAAACTCTCATAGACTGGAACAATATACCTAGCTGGATTATTCAAATACAAGATCCTAACATCTTCAAGTTTGCAGTTCTCCAAGAATCTTTCAGGTTATGAGCCACACCGTTCCTGTAGGACTGGTTCCAGCTTCGAGAGTGTTGTACAGTATTGCACAGATACAGAAGAGAAAGAGAATTGTGTTACATTATGGGGAGGCCTTAACATAGATTACATATATTTAGAGTGCTGAGGGGCTCATCCAGATGAGTTTAACATTGAAGGTACCCACATAGAGGTTTGGAAAAAGATTTCACCATCATGAGTATGCCAAAACATAAAACGCTTACGGTGTCAATGTTGCTGACAAGGAGCTCTTCTCCAAAAGAACTTCGCTTGAAACCATCCCACCAACACAAGCAGGCTTCTTTACAGAATGCAGAACGTGTTCCTTACGCAATATCAATTTGATAATTTTATAATTAAAAAAAATCGATGTTTTTTTGTTTTTTGAATTTTAAAAAATTAGGATTACGGCCACTTTGGAGCTCATTTTAAAATAGTCCACAGAAGATTTTGCCCCTAAAAATGTGGGATAGCCATTGGAAAATGAGGTCTATAGCTAATTAGTTTCCAAGATATTGGGAAAATAGCTTTTGGAAGGCGGGGCATCACTTGAAATCAAGATGGCATGTCGAGCACCTGGCTTTTTAAAATACTCTATAAGTTCACTGACCTCACAAATTTGGGTATAGGGCCATTGAAATGAAATCTCTAGCTATTTTAGTTTTCGAGATATTGCTTCTCAAATAGGTATGGAAGGCGGCCATCTGAAAATCCAATGATGGCTGCCAAACTAGGGGTGTGCCAAAGTGCTTCCATCAATTTTCTTTGAATGGGATGGTCTAGAACCGTATGCCAAAATTCACCATTGTTATCGGAAGGCACACTTCCTCGCTAACATCCCTAACTATCATGTCATTGTGCCCTTTACACAAATGCATTAAATGATGGAACTTCTATGGTCACAAGCATTCGTCACCCCACTTCCGGGTACGGGCAAGTAGCCAGCCATTTGTTCAGATCACCTGACGAACTCCTACTTGTTTTCGTTCACACTCAAAACTCGCAACACGCAGATTATCCAAACCCTCAGAAACAACGATTGGAAACGCGAATCTAATATAACCACAACTCGTGTGTACATGTTACCCTTTAACCCTAATTATGTTCATTCAATTTACGCGGGTCAACAACCATAGTACATGCTGGCAGTGGTACAGCAACAGACCATGCAGTGCCTTTCATGCTGCAAGGTTAGTAAATTCATAAATTCCAGGCTTATAAAGTATCTTTTGTGGGCACATTAGTGAGTGTTATGATTAATTTAGTTTTAAATCTATTCAACAAAGTAACATTGGGATCATCGGGGGTGGGGGGGGGGGTTGGGATCCATACTCGTTCCAGGGGTCTGAAAGTGAACCCTTAAAGGGACCAATTTTCATGTGAATGAAAACATATCATACCCCTAACGGACACATTTGTGGTGAATTTTACTTAGTTTTTTAGTGAAAATATACCTAACGGGACCAATTTGCCAGTGGTTAACCCTTGCGGGACCTGTTCTCTGTCTCAGTACATGAAAAAAGATATACATTTTAAAATAGCCAATATACAAGCAAAATGACACTTGTGATAATGCAAGAAAAAATACACTCAGATCAGGGTTATTTTGCTGATATGTTTATTTAATTTTTCCTATTTGTATCATTGAACCAGTCACAATCACAACTAAATTTGTTACCCCTAGCGGGACTAGAACGTAACAACGAGAGTCTACAGCAAGTACCATCACGAACAACATCAAGCAAAACTAATATCTGATGGCTATGAAACTATAATGCTATTTATAGTTCGGTACGTACGGAATTGAAACTATACTCCCCGCCTAAAAAATTCGAACGATTTTGAAATGGCTATCAACGTGCTCAAACTTGCTTTCAAATGAACGCGCCAAGCCAGCTGGATAAATCTCTCAAACTCCCACATCATGCTTCGTTATCAATGCATTACGGACACAGGTCAATAAGCAAACACATTACGCGAACAACGCTCCTGCTATTTATTATTATAATTCACCTACATACCTACATACCTTTTTAATACAGTGATTTATATCGTTCGGATTTTTTAGGCGGGGAGTATGGTATCAATTGTTACTTTATAAAAAAAACCTACTGCGTATTTTATTCCATTTACTTGCCCTTAGGCCTTAAAAGGCTGACTCGGAATGTGGAATAAATATTAATACCGATGTGTTCTGTCATTGGCTTAACCTTCTTGTAAAAAAAAAAAGAAAATGGGTTGAATGACCAGGCTACAACCTCACCTCTAAATGCCTTTTAATTACAGTCGGACTAGTTCCAAAGTACAGCCCTGAAAGCCTCCATGTTATATATTTTTCCACGAAAAATTTCAGCGGCGCAACCGTGGGAGGGGAAAAGGCAGAGGGCCGAGTCTCTCCACTTTTGAAGAGTAAGGAAGCGGTCATTATTTACGCCAGGGCGAATGTTGGAATTCAACTTTTTTCAGCGAAAAAATAGCATTCCATCTTTGCTTCTATTCAAAAATTTTACAATCCCCTAATGTATAACATTTCTCCATTTAAAAGTATCCCTTCATGTCTCCCTTTCCTTGATGACAATTTAATAACCCCTCTCACTCAAAAACATTTTTGGCACCATCAAATCCTCCATCTCCCTAGCCTAAATAAGGAAACATTTTCTGGGCCTTAAATTTCACTGGGGAAATAAGGATAGTGTGAATGTTCTTCCGATGTCAAAATCTATTTATTTACGGAATAAAGAGGGAAGGTTGTCGGTCGGGTCACCCACATTTAATTAATTTCGCACATATGGCTGAATACAAACTGCACATAAATTGTGTGATTCAAAGCAAAGCAGATTTTTAGCAAGATTAAAGGCACTATCAGTGATTTGCTTAATTATAAAATCGAAAAAATCATCAAAATCAGATTGTTGCATATCTGTAACAAACACGGGTACCCTAACATACCCTGCAAATGATAAGAACAGAAGCAGCCTAATAAGCAACAAAATCGGATGTTTTTAAGTCATTACTGTCACGTACGGACACTTACTTCACACGTAATTGAATGGAGACTCATCTTTGAACAATCCCGTTTCGGTCCTCTCCTTTCCTGCCATTGTTCATTAAAAAAAGGACTGTATGACAATTCTATCTACTGACTTCCCTTGACTTTTAGTTATTCCTGCAAATTTCAAATATTTGATCTTCGGGGGACTCACTGATAGTGGTCTTTAACGAGGATTAAACTTTCAAATTCAAATTGCAATCCAGATTCCGGCCATCTTTTCTTCGTGAACTTTTGTTGGATGACTCTTGAGATTCCCTGTGATCTTTTCTTTCCAAGTCCCAACTTTTCCCGTAACAAAAAGAAACCAATTTGACATGATTGAGAAAAATATTTTATGCCTTTTTTTTGTATTCTGGGGTCATTCATATGCCCCCCCCAAAAAAAAAAAAAAAAAAAAATCTAGAACATTGTCACCCCCCTCAGGGGAGGAGCCAGAGAAGGTGCGCCCCCCACGAGGGGCCGGGGGGGCGAGGGGGGGTGGGGGGGGTCGCCGGCACCGGGCACCGTCGCATCCTCGTCCGGCGGGCGCCGCCGTGCGCTGGGGGGGTCCAGGGTGCCCGGGGGCAGGAGTCCTGCCGCCGAGAGGCGCGCCCCCGAGAGCGCGGCACGAGCCGCTCAGGGGCGAGTCGGACCAGGGGGGGGTGGCCAGGGGGGACGTGGCCCGCAGCCGAACGGTGGGGGGCCCTCTCTCCCCCTTTCTCTTATTTCTTCCCTCTTCTTCCTCCCCGCTCTCCTCTCCTATGCTCCCGTTTTTTTCTCACTCATTCGAACACTATCGAACGGAGAGATACTGAGGGTTGCAGCGTGACTAAATGTAGTGGCAGAGGGACGAAAGGGTCTCTTGAAGGAGTTATTCGGCGGGGGGGAAAGCGTGGAAGGAGGTGTTGATCGTCTAGGGAGGTAGGCGATGAGAGGGGGGGAAGGGGGGGAGGGAAGGGGAAGGAGGTATACAGGTTATGAAACGATGAATAAAATGTCACCTACCCCTTTGTATGTTTCAATTCTATCTATGATGTCCATTAGTTCATTTGCATTCGTCATTTATTTATAAGAGTAAGCAACCTTCCTAGATCAAATCTCTTTCTCTCAAGGCATACTGAATAAATTCACCAGACCCCAGGACCTTCTACGTATTCTACGCCTGCCAGAATGACAAGGGGCCCATTCAAATAATATGATACACAATGGGGCCACCAAATTTAGATCTCTCTCAACCCACCAACAAACGCGCATACCCACAATCGCATAACCGAATCAACAACAACCCGGCCACCCCCCGACCCCCTCCCCGCGTCGTCCAAGAAAAAGGACGGGCCTCATTCCGCGCACCCGGTCACTATCTCAAGACCCCGGTGACAGAACAGCAGGCCCCCTGGCGGTCTAGGTCAGCGACGCATGGCTCACCCATCGTCCGATACTCGTCGCCCGAAAACACGGCCTTAGGGGGCAACCCTTGTAGGCCACGGAGAGAGCCATGTGGGGCGGTCGCTTTTGCCTTTTCCCCACGGTCGCCACCTACAGGAGTATCGCGAGTTATAAACACCCGACCCTGCGCACGGAGAGGGTGACCTTCAAGCACCCCGGACTGTCAACTGCACCACGCGGTTCGGCACACGCAGCACCTCACCCGCGGGGGTAGGGAACCCCATCCACACACAGACCAGCTACTGCGGGGAGCTTCGGTCGGGCTGCCATAGACACGGGCATGACTGATTCGGCTTGCGCCTCCTCGCGTCGCCCAAGAGCGACGCGCGCCGGACGTCCCAGGCGCATCATAGCCTTCATTAGGGGACCAAACTCCAAGATTGGGGGTATATGAGAAAGCATACAATATGCTACTTTTTTGGTGCATATTCGTCTAGGGGAGTCATATTATTAACATGGGGGGGCGCTATTTCATTTTTGCGTAATTCCTGGGATCCTTTGGCATTTATCATCTGCAGAAGCAGTGGAGATCATTCTACGAAGTGCACAACATGCTAGTTTCTCAATGACGCAAACGGACCAGTGACACCACAGGCCTTAAATCTGGCACCCTCTACACAAGATTCTGTTCCCAAGTTTGTTAAGATGGTCTTTGACTCTTCACATCCGAATACCTTTTCCCCACTTTTCCATTTCGCCCCCGCCCCCACCCCCCGCTCTTCTTTTGATATTAGTTGGTGGGTATTTCGTTTACCCCCAATCCCCCACCCCCCAAAGCGCCCTCAATATTTCACGGAAGATGAAAAGAGTAACCATATAATTAATAACATCTGCAAAAAGCCTTCATTCTTTTGATGCGCGGATGCGGGTCATTAGTGTTTATGACACACGCAACATGTGCTCTTATCACCAAGATGCGCCCATATCTTGGGATCCGAGCTCGTTCGGGTTCCCTCTTATCCCCATTATGGTTGGGAACCACCCGATTTGGTTCCTTTCTATGTCTCCCGCTAGACCTGGTTGTGTTGTATCCATGGAGGGTGGCTTAGTAAACTCTTTTTACATGTTTTCTCCCCTCGGCCAAGGGCGGGTCAAGCGTTAATGTCATCAACCTTTTTTCTTTCTGTTCTGGTCGATTCTATCATATTTTTCTCCACGCTTTATGCGCGTCGGGTTTATCTTCTCTTTGCGCCACTCTCCCTGTATTCGGTCGCCGATATCACAGTAACATTAGTGCACAAGATAGGTTCCCCTAGGGCGCGGTCGGAAGGGGTAGAGAGCTGGTCCAAGCAGCCGAAATCTGGTGTTTATCCGGCTTGATCGAGTGCATCGTGACTGTGGTAATCGCTTTGCTCCCCTGTGTCAGTCTTCCCCTCGGATTCGCCCCTACTCTCGTCGCGCCTGAGGATCAAAAGTGTGCTGCAATTTCTCGTCTTTCCGGGTTACGGGTATTTTCTTAGCATACACTCCTATCAGCGGATTGGTTTCTGCAGTTAGTTTGGGTAAGAGGCAACTCGTGCATAGGGTACTGGTCCTCTTTTCATGCCCTCCTGCCAGGGGACATGGTGGCTTCTACCGTAGTCATCCTTCGGATACCGTTTCCTTGTGGGGGGAAGACTCCTCTCTCTCGGAACTATAGCGTCAGGACAAGTCGGGGTAAGTATGTCAGCGATAAACGTATCGGTCGTGGTCCTTGGTCCTGGGCGCTATGGGTTGGGTTTGGGGATGTTGTGCTCGGGTTTTTCCTTCGCCTAACGTAGTTGATTCACACTCTTTTTCTGTCTTCGATTTTTTAGATCCTCCTCGCCTAGTGTCCTCGCAGTTTTCGTCGATGTGGTGGTGAACTGAGGGGGAAGGATTCCACCTTAGACTTCGCCTCTAATTGGGGAACATAAATTGTGCCTCTTTAGCCAATTCCACCCCAATCCACCTTTCCTACCTGTCACACCCTCGACACCCTCTTCCTTTTTCCCTGCAGATCATTACCCCCCCAGAGTTTCCCCCAACTTATGTAACTTTCACGTCTCTCTCCAGTCCCTGCATCCATCTCTCATGGTCGTTAGAGGCACATGGAGTCAGAGCAATGCAATAAACAAAAATGATGGGCAAATCTTGGAATTTCTAATAATTGGAAACTAAGCCATTGTCTATATCCGAAGTGCCCTTTGTCTCGAGGGGGAAAAAGGGAAAAAACCCTCAAACCCGTCAAAAACCTCAATAAACCATAAACAAAATATTTTCTTTTATAATGTTTATTGTCTACAGGAAGCAGCTAACACATAAAAAATCGACGGTGCTTTGTTCTTTTTGTCAAAACAGTAACAGGGCATGCTGTGATAGGAGGTGTACAAAGCGGCTATATGTTTGAGGTAGATGGCGGTAGACAGCAGTTGAACGTGGGGAAGAGTACCACTTGGCAGTGAGAGGCAGTGATGGGGAAGCGGGGAATGATTAGGAGAAGAGGGGTTATATGACGTAATGATAGGCTATAGGTGGACGGAGTCTTCGATCGCCTTAGATGCATCTAGGACCCCTTGTATCCCGCAGGAATCTGATCCTCCCCCATCTGTGTCCCTTGCATGGCAGATGATCGGGGCGACGGCTCGAGAGGGGGGGAGTTTTGGTTTTATCCGATCTTTGTGGGGAGGTGAAAGGTTTGATAGAATTCTCAGTCAGGGAGTTCCATGCGGGAATTAAGCGCGGAATACTTGGTGGGGTCGTGCTTGGTTATCTCTGGTCACAAATTCTTCCAGTCAGCTAGCGGCATAACTCCCCGCGTACGCGTGCCTTGCGAGTGTCCCCTGCCGTTCTCACAGGAATTCTCTATATGATAGTGGTCTGTATGGATTGTAGAGTGTTCGCGCGTGATAAAAACCCCCCACCTTGCCGGGCAGCCTCCTAATGAGCGCTTTTTTCTATGTCTACCGCGGTCGGAAAGTTCTAGGGAAGTGGGAAGGCGTATTGCCAGATCCTTAGTTAAAGTAACCTTATTCTTTTGTTGGAGTTACCGGTATGTGGTTTAGTCCGTGCTTAGACTCTTACTACTCGTGAGTTGTTTCCCTGCCCTATGTAGCAACATTATTGTGTGTCCGCATGGTGTGGGCTCCGGCTCATATATTGTCCTAAGTGAGGCGCGCCGCCGTGGTAGGATCTTCGTTAAGCGATACACATGGTCTCAAATACTTCAAAATTAGAAACATGAGGGGTGATGCTACAGACATCCAAAAAAAAATACGAGGAAATGACTGGACTTTTCACGAGGCTTTAAGCGTAGTCTTCATATGCATACCCCGTCAGATAATGCCGTCAGATTACTTAACTTCCTTACGTCACTGATCTGTGCACACGCGTACACACGATCGCGTTTCATCAGTCTTTGGCTGGACTCGTTCGGCGGAATTTTTTATCCTATAAAACTAGAAACAGCTCATAAATTCTATTTTGTTCAAAGTATTTTCAGAAATGTATTGACGACGTTTGATGGTTGTTGACGTTCTTTTGTTGACGTTGCTGTTGACGTTAATGTTGTTGTTGTTGTTGTTTACTGTCTATTGTGACGTTGCCATCGTCTTGTTTGGTGGTGGTGGTCGGTAGTACTAGTTTGCAGTAGTAAAATATAGTAGTATATTAGTATAAGGAGTATATTATATCACTATTTCTTCTAAATCTTGATTTAACCGAGAGATTATGAAGTATTAGTTTTTTTCAGAGTAACTCGAAACGCTTTACAAAATGATAAATCATAAATTGTTTCCATTGAAAATGAAAGAATACACTGAATAGCAAAAATTAAGGGTACCACAACTTATTTCTTTTTCAACCATTATATTTTCCAAATTTCGTCATTGTTTTCTATAGCTGGTTCTTGAACCTTCTCTAGACTCAACTGACTTCCCTCACACCATTACGAGTATCCTACAATGCACATTTCGACTTATTAAAAGCTCACCTTATCTTTAGTCAAAATTTGATAAAAGGAAACATTTAATTAAAAAAAGAAAAAACCTAAAAAATTAAAAAGAAAGAATAAAAGTAAACTTAGTTACTTGAATTAGTATCTTGTGGCATCTGCAATTCTTAATCTTTGTTCGATACTTATAACTTTCAGGTAAAACCTTAAGAGTGACAAGTAAAGGTCAATATAATCACTTGTCTCAAAGCGTCGTGCTCTTCGTTTGCGGTGCGTGTTTGTCTCCAAGAAAAAATCGATCAGTGCATTTCTTTTCATTCCTACAACCAATTTGGTAAAACTATTGAACAGAGTCAAACACATCAGTAAAAACAGGTTTTTTTGTTCCAAAGTTTTTGAACAGTTTTTTTTGGGAAGATGTTGATGTACCAGTGAATATAATAAAGGGAAAGTCACGCGCATAGTATAATAAACGTTATCGCGTAAAGGCTTACAGTATTTTACTACTACATCTTCGAATTTATCATTTTTACATGCTTCTTATTCAGTACACTAAGAAATTCCAAAAATAATAAGTACATACTTCTTTCCTAAATCAATTTGCTCGCTTCCACATCCTACAATGCACTGGTCAAACCCATATACTGGTTTACAACGAGCCTAAATTTGTTGTAATGGGTAAAAAATCTTGGGAAGATTTTTTTGTACAATAGATAACAAAATTTAATTTGTTTCTTGTGCACGTAATGCGTACCATTTAAGCAGACAATTGTTTTAGATTTTGAAAAAATGTTAATGAACTTTTCAAATCTTTAAACGTAATGCCTTCAGAACACCGTATCATTTTTCCCTTAATTTGAAGGAGCAATCGATAGAATATTGAAATTTATCTTTTTGTGTTTCTTCATTTATAAAATCTTTGTAAGCAAAACCTTTGCTTTTCTGAGAAATAATAAAAAAACGAAAGAAATGCAAATTACTTTGAGTAAAGGGAAAGGACAAGCATATTAATATAAATATTGAAAAAAAAGAATGCCTTAGATGTTATTTCATCTCATAAGCTATGTAGCTATGCAGCAATCTTAACATTTTGTCTTTTGTTTCCTGGTCTAATTGCCAATTTTCCCCTTAGTATAACTGTAATAAATATACTACATACTGGTTACCCTGATCTTTTGAGTGTTAAACATTCCTCTATAAAATAGTACAGCGTGATCTTTGTAGCTACAGTAATTTATACATCAGTGATTGTTCTACTTTGTACTGTGACCCTGAAAGCTCAACAAAATTTCAGAAGTTCGGGGCGTCCACACAAAATGTTCACGAGATACAGCTCATACAGTACATTGTCAACATGCCGAAGTACTTGGTATAAGTGACATTTTCATCTGCACCGGGGTTTCAATATGCGTGGTCATCCCCGTGACGCAAATCCCCGGTCTGCGTATTCAAGCCTGTCACATTCAGGTAGTTTTTGGGTTCTTTTTGACGCGTTTTGGTTTTTGTCGACGAACCTGTAAGATGTGGACGTTTCTTAATAAGCTAGTCTTCTCTCCTGTATCCTTTGTCTAGTGCTGTTTAGCGTAAGTTGCTTCCTTGTTCCTTTTACCTGAGCCAACATAGTGAACTTCTATTTGCACACTGATACCGACTGTTCGTAGTCATTGGACAACATTTTTCTTGGAAGTCATTGTCTGTAAGTCCTTCTTTCCTGCTTTCTTCTATGTTTACACACTAATAACACTTAAATTGCTATGAGGATAAGAATTAACAGTCCGAATAGTTCCTTTGCGAATTGCAGAATCTTGTGCCGAGAGCTCATGTGTGTTCGTTGAAGAACACGTATTTCAGCAGATGCAGTCGCGGAAAGACCGTGAGGATTTTTGTACTTTGGTCACAGCACTTTAGTGCGATTGTCCGCTTCCTTTGAGTCAAGATCGTCCAGCCGACTTGTTTCTTTCTGTGTTTCTACAGTGTATCCTTTGAGCTTTCGGCCATATCCTAATTCTGTTAACGAACCATACGGATCCGTCAATTTTGGGAAGACCATCACACCTACAGCAGACATCTGGCTCATCCTTCTTCTCTCCGATCTACTTACACCCACCCGGACAGTACTTCTTCACTGTTCTTTTTTCAATTAACTGCAAGGGGATCGGAAGGTGATGTATCACCCCGAGCATTCGCAAGGCTCTCTCAAAGGCACGACTAATTAACAACGCTCAAGACAAATTCAATCGTCCGTTTGGTCTCATGGGTCAACTGAATTCCTCAGAATTCATTCTTTTCTTACCAAGCTGCTCTGTCTTCGCCGTGGTTTTGTGCTAAATCCATTTTCGGAGCGCCGGGTGTGCTGTAGCCTCTGGTTCACACCGGTTTATTCGCAGTGAGTTGTTGGCAAATGCTTCTCTCCATGTCGTCTATTTCGTCAAGATCGGATTAGTTGTGAGAAAGTCCCCGCAGACTGGTCTTACCGTCTGATGGGGGAATGAAGCCCCGTATTGCGCTGAATTTGTGTGATGTGCTCATAAAAGTCACCGATTGGACTGGTGCCTTGTAATAATGCACAATTATACCTTCCGTCGTCTCCCTTCTGACTTTGTCAATTCCTTAAAGTAGTCAGTTGTTATGCGACAAAACTGTCTCTAGCGCTCACTAAAATGTCCGATATTCCCGTGATCATCTTGAGGAATGCACTCGTTGCTAGTGCCAACGATCCTGTGTCTCACTCGCTGTAGAGCCCAACAATGTTTCATCGGCCCATGTGAAAACCCAGTCGATATTTATTAGTGTTCCATTAGTCATCTACTGGCAGTGGAATTCGGCGGTGCCTCCCACCACAACAGTTGGACTTTCTGGTAGAACATGCCAGACACTAAGATGATTAGTATGGAAAAACTGCTGCGATTATGGTAATATAGCGTGCGATCATGATGAACAGATAAACTGTTGATTGGTTTTCATCGCGATACTTATATCTGATGTGTAAACGGGATTGCATGGGTAGTAGAGAATTGACATCCGAGTGATCGAATAAAGGATATTGTGACCTACACAGATGAATCAGATTTAGATCGGAACTTAGCACATCACGGACATTTTCATTGGTTATCTCTCGATTCTTCTTTATGAATTTCTCAAAATCACCAATGCCACCATCCAGGGCGGCGGCGGGTGGTGGCCAAGAAAATCCGAAATTTACTTCGTCAATGGTTCCGTGGCCGACCACCTCTGAAATAGTCGCTTAGTTTCGTTTTTTTCTATATAAACAATATCGTGTCTTATTCCAAACGGTTGGAGCTGAAAATATCCCGCTCCATCATAACACTGTAGATTTATTTAAGACAATAAAGGGTGATGCAGTGTCCTTTTGGGCGAATAAGTGTCCAGGTTGGGAAAAAATAAATCCTAATGGTCGAGGCGCAAGCCGGCTCATTATTTCAAAGTTTTTCCAGCCGAGGAAACATTATGATCCATACGAATTTGCCACTTTGCAAAACGCCGCTGTTATTTCTATTCTCCTTTACAGACAACAGCTTGATTGTTTAATAAGGAATGCTTTGGCGAAACCCATTTCCATTTGCAGCATATTGGGCAGTGACTTTCTCGTTCCACTCAGAATGCAGCCATTTTCATAATGGGGGGGGCACAGAGGTAAAGAATTGTTGATATTTTGTTATATGATTAACCAAAGACACGAGGTCGTACATCGTCCATTTTAATCGCTGTGACCGGTCACATATCAAAGCGCCCAAAGCGGTTTGGTGGCTTGCAGTCTGTATTGATGTAACTATTTTGAATGAAGATGTTTGTCCGCATCGTCTCGAATGCGTCATTCCTCATATTGCATACGCCCTCAATTGTGTTGAGATTTTGGTACACAGTGTTTAGTACCGATTCTCCTCGATTTTGTGCATTGGGGATTTCCAAAGGGGGTGGGTGTCGGTCTGTCATGATTCCTAGGCTCTGTGGACATTTGGCTCCCCTGCATTACTATGTCATTCTACTCGGTCCAAAAGAAAGAAGTGACATTAAAAAAATCATCTCGTTCACCTTTGTTCAAAATTTTAGGTAATTCATGATAAATTACGAAAAATTAATTGACTTCAAAATCCTTCGGGTTAGTGGATTACCCCGCTGCTAATGTGTAATTCAATACGGTCATTTAGATTTTATATATTTCGTGACCCGGCCTGCTCTTGTAGTCCAAGTCTGTGGGTAAACCGTTTGGATATACGTAACACCAATCCCTAGCGCTCTGGCTCCAATGCGTCTACCGCGTTTTAAGTAGACTCTTGATATCCGAGTACTAGCACCCTGAATTTGCATGCCGTTTTGTTGAACTTCGCTGTTGCTGTGTTAGGTTGGCATGTCCTACCTCCCACGTGTTGGTGTACATTCGGATTTGTTTGAACTAAGAAACTCAACTACCTCAACCGGTTTATTAGTAAGATTTTTATCCTGCCAGTGTCATTAAAAGTTTTGTGGGGCGTGTCGACGATTCCTGTCGTTACTGAGAGGGTCATCCTTATCCAACTAATTAACTGGGTTGCGACGATGTCGGATCAGTTAAGCGCATACTTAAAAAATGTTTCCTTTTTCTCAAGAAGACCAACTAATGCAAGCAATCACTGACTAAATTCCAAACAGCAAACTTGAACAAACTGAAGCCTTCAACATATTAGAACAGATGATACCAAGTTATACACACTAACCTGGCTGCCGTAGGATAAAAATCTTGGGTGGACTACTTTCTGCTTGAAAAATTGGCTTTTAAAATGTCTGAAATTCGACCTAGTTATGATAAAGTGATGAATTTTCATGATTGACATGGTAGACTGGTATGTTTTCTCAAACTAAGCGGCATTTGGTCAGTGATTTTGAGGAAAATTACATCCCGCGGTCATCATTTTCAATCGATTTGCAAATTACTAGCTTTGGCGACTATAGAGAATCTTGAGGGGTTGCCGGTCTGACATCGGCAATTTTGGTATTCGTAACTAAAAATTTCTCTGGTCATCATAGTTCAAAATTTGGCTTATTTGTGATTCAGCTTGTACTTTGGTGATGTTGTTGTTTTTTCCTCTGTGAAGTTTTAAATGTGAAAGAACATGCTCAAAGTTGCCATTTTTCCATAGACTACTGTGTAAGAAGTGAGTTTAGTGGTGTACCCTTTAAGTAATTATTACTCGCCAAAATTTTTTCAGTCCGTTGTCATTATGCCGAAGAGGAGGATCTCCGTATCAGAATCCGCACCAATTTTACAACCACATCAGGAATTTCATATGACGCATGTTGTTGTTTTCCAGTGTGATGTTCTCTATATCAACAACGTGCTGCATTCATTTTTCGTCACTAAGGAATTATTAGAAAATCTGAAAGTTTTATCCTTTGTTACGCTGGTTTAATTTATCGTCTTGTTCCAAGAATAATGTTTGACGTCTGTCTAATCATTTATCTAGTACTGAAGTTTTTGGTCACTCATTCATTGGCGGATTAAGGAAAAGGGCCCTGTCAGCAATTAGGTGGGGCCCCTTTAGCGACAAGAAGCACGCAATCTCGCCTCTATGCAACGAGTGTGTCCGAGGGGACCCTGCGAGCAATTTTTATGGGGCCCTGTTTAGCATCTAGCCTGCTGACATGCGGACATCTTAAATTCTCCACTTTCACTCATAACGAACTACAATATTTAACTGGCCTAATCCTCCTCAGATTAAGAGGTTCATGACACTTTATCCATTCTTTAATTGACTCTCAACAAAGGAATCGATAGCGGGTGTCAGACTGTACGACAATCTACTTCAATTTGAATCTGGTATGAAGCCTTTAACATATTTGATCCAATAAAGTGTTCATGTAAATTGGGTTTAAAGCATCTTACTATGCTGAAACCAGTTGAGGCATTCAGCTGTTTAGACGGCTTTTAGTTTTTGACTTAACACATCTTTCTCCAAATGTATTCATACCATCAACAATGTGCGTCTACTGACAGGAATAAAAATCAGACTAGATAAGGGGGATCTACAGTTTTTATAATTAAAATGCAAACATGTAATTAGTCTTTTTCACAGACTTTTTGCATTTTTCTTGATTTCTTTACTTATTTTCTAAATAAAATTGAAGTCTAAGTAGCAGAGTGAACTTCACTCTAAAGACTAAACAAAGTGAATTTTCACATTTTTTTTTTTTTTTTTTTTTTTTTTTTTTTTTTTTTTTTAAACAAAATGATTATCAAATTTACCATTTGTAAAGTGGATGTTGCTAACGTGGTATGTTCCCTGCTGACTGACATATTACCCACCTTCAGACTTACTTCACTTTTAAACCTTCGGCAAATTTTCAAATATTTTTGACTCCTTCGAGTGAATTAGACTGTTGTGTTTAAGAATTTCGGCAAAGAGTGACTTTTACTCTGAAAATTCGAAAGAGTGACATTTTACCTCAAAAAATGTGAGAATTCCCTTTAAATGAAGAGTTATTTTCGTCACGATTTACGATTTACTACGTGATATGTTTCAATCTTTTGCATCATTTTCAAGTCTTTTGTTTTGATTTGGTACTCAAGAGCCTGTATTTTATCGTCTTGCATTTCAATCACTTTATTTTAATTTTATATCAACAATAGTTGTTCTTTTTGCATTTATAAAAATCCATTTATCTGCACGAACGGTAGTTTGTTTTGCCAATCTCATTCACCGCAATGTAATTTACACACAATAGGGGGGGGGGGGGGGGGGGGGGGGGGGGGGGGGGGGGGGGGAGGGAGGGGGGGGGGGGGGGGGGGGGGGGGGGTGGGGGGGGGTGGGGTGCCAATAGCACTAATATAGTTATATGCTTAATTTGTTGTACTTGTTTATCCACGCTATATTCACTGACGTCCGACCAATCACGAGTTGCCATACTCTTCTACTGAGCAAGTTTGCCATCTTTAGACTCTGCTATGTCCTTTTCGAGGTACATCCCCTGTTTATGATCATTGGTATTGACCCCCACCCCCGCTCCTTAGTCTATGTAAACCCTAGCTCCTAACACGTCCTTAGCCCGGGCGAGCCCTGGACTACTACCCCCAAATGGAGGGTCCAGTCAGAGTACCTCGACTTGTACCTACACGTGTCATATAGAAAAGCCTAATCCTATCTGGTTCCCATGTAACTTGTACACATGTCACAGTATTGGTCTTTTTTTAAGTTGGGCACCTAAAAAGGGTGGATTTGTTGGCCTCTTATTTCCCAAACTTGTTTTAACAATTCTTGTAGTTTGTTGTAATTTTATGAGATACAGAGCTTGTTTGGATTATTTTTTTCTGGACATTCGCCTTCCAATTTCTGAAGCAAAAAAATATGATTGTATTGTACTAATTACTTAACTCGTTAAGCGTAAAAAGTCAGTGGATCATGTGGCCTGGGACATGTGGTGGAGGAGCACAATGCTACAAATAATGGGTGCTACGGACAAACAAAAGCATTATATTAGGTTCAATACATAGGCATGTCTAGGTTGTGCTCCTCTTTACTTCAGTAACTACAAATCTAGAAAACAACAAATGTTTGTGACAAATCTTAAAAAGCGCCCTCGTGCTCCATTGATCAAACGGCAATTTTCACGAAAACGCTTTGTCAAATTTCTTCTAATTTCATAATTGGATTGCTTTGCTGATTTGACGTCTAGTAACACATCTCAATCATTAAATATGCTATCAGTACCATATTATAGGGAGAATAGAAGACATCTCACATTAATTTTGGACCACCCTGTAGCTGTGTAATGGAAGGATTTGTCCGCTAAAAGTTTTGTACATGGCTTTGGGGCAATTTTGGTTAATAGATTAAACAAGGGGCAAAATAGTGTATTCATCACTGTATGTTTGGGGGTGACACCCATACCTGAATACCTTTCTTACTTATTTTACTTGTTTACATCCTGTATATTTATGAGTCACCCTGTAGATGAAGCCAATTGTAATTGTTTCTGAAATCCTGCAGAGTATATCTCTCAGAATATATGTACTTATATATAGGGGTAAAATGTACAGTTTAAATCGTTATACATCAAACCTGTAAAATCAGTAGTTTGCCTAAAAATGCCATCAACTCAATTGGGTCCCCAAATTAAAAAAACATACCATATAGAAAATGGTCTCAAAATCTATCCTAGTTTCCAGACCTTTCCATTTTATATACGAATCACTCCTGTTTACAAACGAATTACTACCGTTCGCAAGTCACCTGCACGCTACCCGAATCTCCTCCATTATTAAAATTTGCTAAATACGGAGCGCTCACTGCGAGCGCAGCCGAGCGTCTTGTTATTTTTGAATCATTCAACTTGATGGGCCGAACCAATTTTGCAAATGAGGCACAGCAGTTTGTACTCATTCAATAAACGATGTCGCTCCATGCTGTCAATCAGGACGTGGTCAGTGTGATCATAGTACAAAGGTCACGCTTCATGAATACATTAATCTCGATCCAGCGGCTATCCAGTAATCGTTAGTCATTGCATCGTAATCTTTGATTGGCTATTAAAACTTGAAAAAAATTCATCTTAGGCCCGTATGGGAACACAACAACCCCCCGCGAAGACTTTTCCCACAATCTCGAAAATTTTACAAACGTCCAAAGAGCTACGCTGAGCAGGAAAATTCGTCTGCACGGGCAGCTCACTCGTCTTTTCAATTGCGTGACCGAATAACAATGAAGATCACAGCACTACACTGGGCATCGTTTGTTGTGGGATTTTCAGCCGCGTTTGGATTTTAATACCATATAGGCTAAATTTTGGGATTTCTGGCTGCCACCGGCCTGGAATCACTGGTGTTCACGAACACGCCTCGTGTCAACAAGTAGTTATTTTCCGTGGGGGGGGGGGGGGGGCAGCCTGCTCGATTAGGCATTTGGGATTTCCTAACGGTAATTTACACATATGATATTCTTACCATTGCTTTTCTACGGCAGCCTCCGTCCCAGTGACATACCAAATCACCTCTGAAACCTTAGTTCAATAAATCTTAAGAGTATATCAGAATAATTGTGGACTGAATTATGACTTCAAAATCCGTCGGGTTAGGGAATTAACCCCGCTGCAAACAATGTAGTGCCAATAACGTCCTTTAGATATATTAAAGAGGCATTTCATGATCCCCAACCTTTTCTCCCCGACTTACCTTGATAAAATTTGAGATTTGGATATCATCCAGAACCGTTTTGTTTAGCCTTATAACCGGATGTGCACCTAATCTTGACGTGAACTTCGGTCGACGGAAGAAATTCCCAATTCCGCAACGGACATAAATTACAGCACAGTTGCCTATGGGACCGTGGAAACAAGCAAGTGCTCATAACAAAAATTCAAGATCGTATTCCGCTCAAATTGTGTGAATAAGCTTTTCTCAAGGATATCTATGAACATGAATACACAAATTGGCGGATTACAAATGCCCTTTAAAGATTCGTGACCAGATATCGTCTTAGTCGAGTCCTCCGAAATAGACTAGCGCGCGTGTCGGCCGATGTTGATTTGAATTCGCTGTTGCTGTAAGGATGCATGTCCTAGCCCTCTCTTTCACCAGTATTGGGTTGCTGAAATTTCCATGTTTATTATGAAACACGTGTGCCATTTGAAGTGGTCATTTTTTTTTTCATAATCTACTTTTACCATTATCTTTTGAAACTTGAACGCCATTGTTTTACAAAGCGTGTGGCAAAGTAGTCTACGCTATTTTTAATGCAATACGATGGTGTATATTATCATGAAAGCGAATGTGTAAGATCTTTCGATGAGACAAACATTTCCAAACTGGTGTATTTTGCTTTTTTGAAGGATATATGACAAAGGGGTTGCACGGTTGTGTTTACAAGATTTTGCAGAATTACCTAGTGAGGCGCGCGCCCCCTCCGCCCCCTTCCGGATCCGCGCCTCGGGGGACGAGAGTTTGTATTTACTCCAGGAAGTACGAGAAGAAACTTACTATTCACTAGTTCAACTCTACCGACACAAATCCAATGGCCATTGAAACTTGAATTTCAACGTCCCTGGAGTACAACAATATATGTGGTCATTTTACTGATCAACGGTATCCACCTGAATACAATAATGTCTAATATTGAGATTTGGACTCCAAAGGGAATTTTGTTTTCAACGTTGCATTGTTTATACTCTGAGAAATTGGGAGTATAGCTTCCTTGTGTGAAGGTCTATTGTGCCTATTTATGCATATCGTATTAGGTAGCCAAATTATCATGAGTAAACACATTTCGAAAGCTCGACGAAAACGCTACCATCTGGCATATTAGCATTGATAGTTTGTTTTTGGTTTGTTATAGATGCCCAATTCTTGAGGTAAATTGGTGGTGGCCTTTTTCCTATTAGCACAATTATCACATTCTTTGTTGTTTTGGTTCATTCTTGTTGCTCTTTTACAATACCGAATAAGTACAGCTAACCAAAATCCCGGTGGGACCGAATCCTCTCAAAAGGAGTTTCTTTCCAAATCGATTAAAATTTTGACTGAGGCTCTATGAGAGTTAATATTCTATTTTTAGGACAGTCCCAGTAATTTGCAATTTTGTTTTGCATCTTAACCGACTTAAAAGCTCCGTCAAATACGGACTTAAAGAGTCACTACCCGATCCTCCGTCTCGGCCCCACCTTTTTCACCATCAACCTGTGAGATTTGGTACCTTTATAACATCCTATCTTTCGTCATCTCTTCTCCAAATATTTTAACTGACTTCTTTCCCATTATGGTCTACAGGCGAAAATATGCTTTGTTTACATAACCGAAAATAGTTTGTACAGTCTCTATGGGCTATTGTAAAATAACACAATTACTGCCACAGTAAAATGGGGTTTCCGTAACCTGACCTATCTGACACTTTTTTTCTACACACTTATGAATTCGGAAAACCTTCAATCACGGAAATAAGCACATGTTTAATTCCGTTTCAAGTGTGTCAGAAAAAAATGTGTCAGATGGTTCAGGTTAGAAACTCCCCATTAAAATGGTATGTCGGATTCAATGAAATTTTGGAATTAAAGTATTTTGTGATGGACCTTCCTATGAAACAGGGAAATGTATGGTTGTACTCGGGTGGGGATACCTTCTTTAAATAACTATAGTACATATGGAAATGTTGTATTCCCAGCAGAGCAGGACAATCGCCATTTATATCGACTTCTATATACTAAAAAAATGACATTATAGTCGCTCTGTCTTGTCGGTCTGCATTCGTTATGCCTGTGGGCCATATATGAACTGATATTTTGTGTGAAGGTAGGGGAGGACAGTCTAACGTTGGTTTATCGGGTTTTAGAGTGGACCCAAAATCAAAAGTCATCTAAAGGTCAATTTCTGTTCATTCCATAGAAATGCCCTATACTAAAAATGAGATCTACCTGCGAGGCTGTCCGGATATGCGTTTCGTTATGCTTTGACATGGGACTGATATTTGGCGTGAAGGTAAGGGAGGACAGTCTGAAAAACCCTTTGTTTGCAGGGTTTTCAGAGCGATCAAAGGGTCAAAGGTCATCTGAGAGATCAATTACGCAGAAATGCCCTAGACTACCAAATTGGTCAAAAGGACCGCGGACCTGTGAATTGAGCACAGAACAGATCTGAGGGTAAAAGTTCACACACATGAGGTCAAAGGTCAAACACAGGAGGATCTTGCAATAGCTTATATGCTCTTTGTGTGCATTGTAGGGGAAGCAGAGTGTGATCGGCTATGTAAAATATGTATAGTTAACAAATTTGTTATGTTGTACAGGGTACAGGTTCAAACAACACACCTAAAACAGATCTATAAACTCACACTTTTCTATACTGCTTCTGCGTTAATGATACCTTAGTCAGTAATTAAAAATTGGCAAAATAGAAATAATTACGAGATTTACGTCATTTCATTAATCCCAAATTTAGATTCGTTTAGCCGAACACGTTGTAAAACGAATCTGCTTGACGACAATTCTTAATTTTTCATGTGTTTAAGCAATTATGTACAATGGACCTTGGATTAGCACAGAAAATAATAAAAACATAGGTGCTCTCTGTTGTACATTAATCAGCACTTTAAGCCTGCAAGACTGGTGGTCATGAATCTAACTAATATCACAATTGATAAAAATAAACTTGGACAACATGTCTTTATTATATATAGTGCAAGCAATGACAGTCACCGGCAATGACATAGTAAAGTTACAAAGTGTGCAAAGATCTTTCAAAAACATTATCATTTAATACATCTAACATGTATTCCTCTTAATTTGCAATTGGGCAAATTCAATGCCACTTAATTTTGAAACTTGTTTTGTGTCAGAGTGACCAAATTTATTGGTCGTTATAGGTGGAGAAAAGTGTGATGAAGAAAATTCTTTTAATCGAATCGGAAATAAGTTAGGTCGGGTCCACAGCCATGCGCAACGGGAAATGGTGGTCATTTTCTATTTGACAGTGTTCTTAGACTGAATTTTTCCGCTGAACACCGATGGCACGGCAGTGTTTTGCAAGAAAATGTGCCCCAAGATGGTACCTGGGACCGGGGCTGGGGGGGGGTGGGTAATGTTAACTTTGGTATACGTTGACCAAATTTGGCGTTTGTGGTGTCTATTTAAGGTTTTCGGGCAATGACCAAGTTGATTTTTTTAATTAAACAGCTTTCAAAATCGAAATAGCTGCCTTATGCCCCAAATTTTAAAATGGCTGCCCAAAAAGTGAGTTTGGAGCCATTATGTGTATGAGGACCAATTTGTGGCGATTATGGTTTCAAATCAGAAGTTGTTGGCATCACGAGATGGTCAAGACAATTACTAAAATCCAAATGGTGCATATGTCAAAATATTGAAATTTCCAAAATAGCTGCCGTATGTCAGTTTTTCAAACTTGCCCCCAAATTTCTGTACTTTGGGTCTGGTTGTTGACAATTTTCTGGACTTTGGTGGTCTAGCTATTAGGTCTTTACCATCACAAGAGCTGTGATTTGTTCTAATAAAAAGAAGGCTGCTACTGGTCATTTAAAAAAATAGCAATATAAAAAGAGATTTTCAAAGTCACATACTTTAATGACCATTGCGGTATTTGGTGTTTTTTAATCCCTAACGTGACTAAGAGGGAAAATCTGGACATCACGCAAAAAGTGAGTGTATCGGTGGGGGGGGGGGGGGAGCTGGAGACTAGGTGGGGGTCTGGTAGCGGTGCGGGGGGGGGGGGGAGAAGTAGAGAACCGTCCTGTGGTCTCACTGTTAGTAACTGCCGCCAGTCGAAGCCATTACCCAACCAACACTGGTTTCTTCCTATAAGTCAATTCTCAAGTATTCCCATATCATGACTAGAGGCCAGCGCAGGCCTTTCTAAGGTGCTTCTAAGGGCTGACATGTGTGTAACAATCTCCAAAGTGATGTCCTAGGTCTGCAGGAAACCCACAGAGGAAATGCTAGTCATCGCCCAACCATACCAGGAAAATTTACACGAGAGACCACACCACAGTACGGAAGAGTTATATATATATGTGAACACAGGACCGGTAGAAAGCAACCGCATGTCTGACTGCCCCATAAACATCGAACTCCTCACCATTGAGCTCAGCTCTGTCATAGTTACATAGTTTCCAAACCTCCTCCAGTAGGTTTCAAGCACCCTCAATTCAATCTCGGGAATTCCACCACACCTCATTTCTTCATTGGCGAATTCAAAAGCCCATTAGTACCCAATGGGGGTACAATGAAACCAACAAGCGGATAAGCGTCGAAGAATAGGGTAGACAGTCAATATATAAGTCCCTCACGACCCTAAGCCTGAGCCATCATTTCTAGGGCCCTGGAAGGAGGTTACAACCTTGATTCTAGTGTTGTGGTAACAAAATCTCTACCTGTGATAGCAAGATTGTCTGGATCCTGTACACGAACTCAACATACGGACCAATTGGTATCAAGTCAACGATGTTACGGCAAACAAAGAAAAAACTTCCTTTTAAGCGGCGCTTTAACTATAGAAAAGCAGACTGGCAAGGAGCATGATGACCTGAGGTGTTCAAAAACTTTTTCTCATAAACTTGACAATTACCCCAACTAGTTAACAAGACTGCCCGGAGATTCATATACCAAGAGGCTGTAGGACAGAATACATACCAGGCCTTCCCAAGGAAGTGCTAAAGGCATATCAAGAATATACCACCATGTTTGAAAATGATCCTTTCTCAGCTAAAGCAACGTAAAGGAGAGGAAAGTGTGGAGAGGATTACAGGAAAATATCAAAATATGGCACACCTTATGAACCCCACCGTATGACCCCTAACGCAAGAAAGCATGGTCCTACCAAAGACCACCAGAACTCCATAGAAACCAAATGTACACCAATCCGATCGCACACACAACTGCTTTTAAATGGCAGTCAGCAGGGGAAAAAAAGGCCCCCCACGAGAAGATCAAACTAGACCGTAAGAGGTATTACTAAACTTCAAACCGGGGAAAACAGAGCCTTGAAACATCTCAACTGGGCAGCTGAAAAGCTTCGGCCCAGTAGCAAAAGGAGTGGCTTCTCGAGCTCTAAAATTGCGGCCTTATTCTCAAAGGTTCCAAAGATCTGGAGGAAAGCACATGCTATGGCCCTCCTGTGTACGGTCACCTTGACCAAAGGCCAAAACCA
>JAMKCH010008084.1:0-29836 GCA_023653785.1 Ophioderma brevispina
ACATTATAGCTAGCGCCAATGTATTAAAGGATGTGGTGAATGAGCAGAGCCCCTGCCGGAGTCCAGGGGGGCGGGAGCCCCCGGAAGATCTTGGATTTAGTATTAAGAAAGGTATTTTGGCAAGGGTTACGTATAGTAATTAATTCAAACTGACAGCCAGGAGCCTATTAAGGTTATGGGCTGGGGGCTAGGAAATCGATCCCTACAAATTTTTTTCTTGACAACTAGCTCCCCGATCTGAAAAGTCCCCTTATATGGTAGACAAACTTGGGGAATGGCCCAAGGCTCCCCTCGTGTTTTCTCAATTATTTTACACATTTTGATCACAAGTACTGGTGCACATTAACAATTCATGATTACCGTGGTTGCTTGGAACAAAAAACTAATTGGCTTGAGGAGAAGCAAATATTTTTGATATTTGGATTTTATGTAAGTCTGGAGTTCAATCTCACGAGATTATTGATGTCGTTCTCCTTTTGTTTCCTTCTTAACTTCCACTTCTCTCTTTCTTTTCTCTTCTCTTTCCCCTTTCTTTTCTCTTTATTTCCACTTCTCTATCTCTTCCCTTTTTCTGTTCTTCTCTTTTTGAGGATCGTGGGGGCGTGTTCCACCCCCACACCCACCCCATGGCGACGGCCTTGGGGCGTGAAAGCGTGCATTTGTGATTCAGGCATTTATGTTTATTTAAGTGTCACAAGAATCCTGAGGAGGAAAGCTTATTGCAATAATGTCAGTTGATTCTGATTAGACGGTTTGGTGTTATCATAACGAGCAAATAATGTATCCCAGGGTTCTAATAGGACATTGTGCCATGTAATTATGCCCGTTACGGACAGAAAATTACCAAAAATTGCACAAGTCTTACGAATTTGCAGTAGGGTTATAGGCCAGAACATGTATTACTTAAGGCTAACCGGTCAGATTAATATGTCACCTTATGTTTCGTTTACCCAAGATCAATGACCAATAGATATACGTAAACTTCGGTAAAACCAGGAGCGAAGGTATTCAACAATCGGCTGTGTGCTTTTAGAGCGCATCAATGCTCTGTTGTTATCTATATATAATTACGGGGTGAAAGCAGATATAGTCCGGCGTTCCGGGACTCCATAGGCGATAACGGTATAAAGCGTGAAAACTAATGTCGTGAAGAGTAACTGAATCGATGTGCCCCTATTGTCCACCATTGTTCACGGACTATGAGTACCAAAGAGGTTCTATGTAAGCGGTAGAGAGGCAAAAACGTTACGTCATATTTAGAAATTACCACCGGGGGGGTCCTTCATGTTTTGCCGACCACAAAGAAAACGAGTACCACAACAATAGAAAGTAATGGCTGCCTCTTCCCTTCTTCCACATATTGTGGGGGCCGCTTTGCATATACACTAATCTGTAGTGATAAAAAAATTAATGTAGTGTTAGAGGTGGCCAGGTGTAATAATAGGGTACCTGGATCTGGTGCTGAGATACTCTTTGTTCTCATAATGCAATGCTAAGATCCATCCCTATATTTCCACTACTCCCCCCCCTCTTCTATCCTGTCCCTCTTTAGGTTGTCATACTACCCCTTTATATCTTCGCCTCTCCCAATTCCCTTGCCCCGCGCTTAGGTGAAAAGATGTATTTCAGTGAGGCGGTTTATTAAATCAAGACAACTGATGTGTCATTTCATCGTTGTGTGGCCATGGGTAGGACAAAATTAACCACCCAATAGACCAAACATCCAACAACTGATATGTTGGCGGATTGTTTGTATCGAATTGACATTAGGGTGTATACAAGGGGACACCCAAACTAATAATTATTCGTGCAATATTCAAAATGTCAGCGCCCAGCACGGCGACTGGTTTTGAATGGGTGTCACCCCCTTGAGAGTAAACCGACGATAATTACGAACACCGGATTCTGTCTTCGTCTGTCTGGTGTCTGACCGCGTCTTAGCACGTCTATTTTCTTCCAGCCCGAGGGTCGCACGGTCCTGAAACTTGGTGGGTGGGTTGCTCTTGACCGAACGAGGACCGAGTTTGTATTGTTAGGGGATCAATTGTCATCGGGGGTTATTCAAGGTCAACAGGAGGTAAAATGGGGTAACGTTGGTGTATGGAAAGGAACTTTTGGGTCATGTGAGCCATCATTCAGCAGGGATCGCGGAAACCCAGGTGATCGCCGAAAACCCGGGACCGCCTGTATTATTGTTTAGGGGAAAGGAGGATTTTAACTTTCCGGCAGCGTGCCAAACTTTTGTCTCAGCCATCGGGGGATTTTCCCAAAAAGGGTAACAAGTCGTGTAAAGGGCGGCACCTTCGCAAGGGTTCGAAAACAGGAAATTGATGGATCACGCAATCATGGCAATTGCTCATACACTTCATGGACATATTGACATTATACATATGTATTATAGTATACGTCTACCTTTTGAGGCCCTCACGCTGCGTAGTAAAGAGTAGTAATGAGTCTCACGTGTACAGTCAGTGAGCAATTTTTTCGGGGCAGAAAATGGACACCTTCACAAAAAACGTATGCTTGAATAGCTTATCGATTTTAAAAAAATTAAAATTATGTGAAAGCTGAGTAAACAGAATAAAACGGAATTTATTGGTAACTTCGTTAAGGTTTTTCTCATAAAAAAATCCCCTTCTTAGGTATTTACTTTTTCTGACGTACCCGTAGTGGCGAGACATACAAGTCTGTTAGGCTGAAATGCACATCGTACGGTTGGGCTAAGCAGGATTGTATTCAATATATAAACTTTGGTGTGTTTTGTGCCGCTATAGAAATGACATGCACTGTTACTATTCTGGAATCTGGAATCAAAGTTTATTACGTAAGAAGATATACTACATTAAAATGACACACGTTCAAATTCCACGAGCGTATTTTTTGTAGAAAGAAAAATTCACACCCCGGACCGACACACAAATCGAAATCAATTCGACCACAAAATTACCGTACTCATCCCAAAATCGCACGTAATAACCGATTAGCGCATACGTTATTGACCCCACGGCAATGGGTGGGTGGCAGTTCTAAAAGCATGCACATGAAATCAAGCCTAAGGCGAGAAAGCGGGACCCCACAACTACAACAACAATGTTGTTGTTGCGTTGTGATTTGAAATGCGAACTAAGACATAAAGTACAAACATTGTAAACTGTTCAAGATGAATAGGGAGGGATATCTATGCTAGGAACAGAATGGACAACCCGATACGGCTTATAATATTGCTGCCCGTATTCATCAAGTTAATAACTAAAGATTATAAAAATGAACAATAGGGATGTATAAATATTACAGAGGGAAAAATATACATAACAAAAAATATATATAAGGTAAAACAAACATTTAAACGGGAGGAATCCATGATACGGGAATGGACAGGAAGGGGCGACTGTTCAACATGTCTTGCTGAGGTATGTTAAACTATTGCATAATGGAGGAAGCAGAGGTAGAAATGAGGGGAAGAACATATTGAGGAGTAGAGATAGTGAAGCTAAAGTGAGGAGGAATAAGGACATGGGGGGTAATTATGTAATTAATTTAGAATTGTACGGTTGAGGAAATGATTTTTGGTGAGCTTTAAAAGATTTTGTAATGGTTGTGGATGGATTCTGGGAGGATAATTCCAAAAGTTTTGTCGCCATGAGACTGAATAAAGGCTTTCAAAGGGAACGAGATTTTGGGAGGGGACGATTTGACGACGAGTCTGTGTACACTGGGATTTGTCTGTTAGGGTGACGTAATTGCTGCAGTTGGGAGGTAAAAATGACTGTCTGTGATAGTCAAACATGAAGAGCGCCTGTTTGAAGTTTGGTTGAGGGTGTTCTAAATTTAAGGTTTTCCGTGAGTGACATAATAATTGGCAAAGTGTGAGTTCTGGGGGTGAGATTGTGATAAGTGCGAACGGCCCATTTCTGTGTGGTGTTTAGTGGGGAAGTCGTGAGTGATAGTTGGAGGCCCAGTTGATGTTACAGTAGCTAAAGTATGGGAGAAAACTAAGTGATTTGTATAGGTGATTTTAAGGTGTAGTCTGGAAGAAGGTGTTTAACTCTGTAGATTGACCAATGCGTGAGACACTGTGGTTTAGTGACAGAGTGATGTGTTCATGCATTTTAGTTTGTCGTGATTGTAATGCCAAGAAATTTGGTTGAAGTGACCTGGGAGATTGTCTGGTGATCTATTGTTAATGTATGGTTGTGATTGGTGTTTGATTGTGTAGAGAAAAGCATGTAGTGTTAGTTGTTAGCACGAAACCAGTCAGTGATTTTGCGAGCGTTTCTGATTCCTGTGTTAAAAAGTGCATAGTTAGGGTTTTGAAAGAAAAATGTTTGTGTCTCTGCAAATAAATTAGTTTTAGTGGGTAGAGAGTTGGTGCTTTCATCATCGTAAATGTAGCCTTTTATCAAGGCTGTGATTATTTATTACAATTGTGTGAGTCCCCCCTCTCTGGATACCCGTCATAGTTCAGTCGTATCAAAGCCCGTTTTCTGCAATTATGTACTTTCGTTGTACTCATTGTTTTCGGGATTATTTCGTCAGAACCTATAGCGATCGTTGCATTGGGTCAATTGAGATGTTATCGTTCGCTTAAAATAGCTCCTAGAATACGAGTTTATTAGAACTGATCAATAACCATTCAATTATGGGGTTTTGGTAAACCGATTCAAAACAAAGCGAATACATGCCAGGCTCCCGATTGACAGGATTACAGCTAGCCTGGGAATGTATGTCAAAATGGCAAACACTTTTGCTGCTGTGGAAACGGCACGGTTTTGAAAATCATGGTGGAAGTACCATGCAGCGTTTTGGTCGTGTCACGTGTAGACGGTTAGGATCCCGTGTGTACATGGTGTAGGATATTCGAGCTCGCTACAGAAGTACGGTACTGTGCTGATATGACTATCATGAGGGTTTTTGAAGCTACGGCTACGAGTACTGATGTGATGGCCTACTATAATGAGAATTTTTACAGTCATTGTAGTGAACGGATTGTATTTTATTTTACACGTAGTTTCATTGCATCGTTCAGCCATTGTTCGGCGAAAAGTTTAGCTTTAAATTGTGCAGTAATAGGTTGCATGTCAAGACATGGTAAGTTCCCGAGTTAAGTTCTAGACAGTAATGTCAGACTAGTTAAGTCCGAGTAAGTTCTAGACTATGAATGTCAGATAGGTGTGCGTTGTACCTAAATTCTCGGCGTGCGTGAATTGGTGAATGAACTGGACTTCATTTCTGGCTTGAATTTTGGGATGTACGCCACACGTCACATTTGCGTTCCATGATGATACGCGGGTCAGGATTCATCATTTCATTTTAAATGTTCAAAATCACTTGTAGTTTGTGAGTGGCAATTTTGAACGGGGCACTGCAGTACAAATATTTGATAAAATGACTGACGTATGCCTTAGTCTAGTCTCATATTCAGTGTGTTTGTGCAGGGGAGGTGGGAATAACTTTTACTAGCCTTTACTGGGGACTTTTTATTTCTGTAGAGCTGGGCTACAACTAGCCCATCTGCCATGCATCTCACATATCGTACGGACTCACTCGCACTCGCAGCTGTCAAGAACTTCGTCGATTTTTGCTTTGAATCGTATGCTAATTAGGCCGTGCAAAAATCGATATGGTAATTTTGACGGGCGACGTCATCGATATTGGCAAGTATCTGAAAACGTTGTCATCGATGAAATTGGGCGGTGCTTACGATGACGACTACTTTGATTGACACATTATGCTTGCACTGGGAAGTACCAATTTGCGCAAAGACGCCTCGCTCCGCTCGGCCTCACGCCTTCGGCGTTCGCCACGCGCCTTCGGCGCGCTCGCGGTTGGTGGATATAAATGCGAGGCGTCTTTGACAAAGACTAATGTAAATGATGAAAAGTAGGGGTCCGAGGATTGAGCCTTGTGGGACGCCAACTGTGATAGGTTTGATGGATGATGACTGATTGTGAACGGTTTGTTAGGTTACTCCTGAACCACTCCAAAGCTACTCCACGGACACCGTAAAGATAAAGCTTATGAAGAAGAATGTTGTGATCCAGGAATACCCCCATGGTGTGGAGTATATTTTTAGTGTAAGGTTGAGGTTGGTTGTTAGTTCAAGGAGTGCCATGTAAGTTGAGCGACTGGGCCTAAAACCGTATTGTTCATCGACAAGAATGTTGTGCTTATTGAAGAATGTAGACAGACGTGTGTACATGATTTTGAAAAAGATGGAAGAACAGATATGGGCCTGTAATTTACAATGTTATGTGCATTTTGTTTTTGTAAATAGCAATGACTTTGGCTGATTTGAGGTGATCTGGGAAAGTTCCGGTGAGAAGTGATGGGTTAAATATGTGCATCAGAGGCGATATGATGTTATCAGGATCTCTCTTGTCCATACCCGCACTTTTACCAGGTTTCAGCAGGTGGCGAAGTTTATGCATTTAATCTACAGTAACTGGATTCAGGAAAATTGAGGTGAATGTGTTTTTTGTAGGGTGTTTATCAAATGGGTTATTTGAAGGTGGAATTTTATCAGCCAGGTTTTTGCCCAGGTTAGTGAAATGATCGTTGAATGCATTAGCTATGTCAAGCGGGTCAGTTATCTGCTTATTATTATGAGTGAAATGGTCAGGGATTTGTTTAGTAGATACCTTCCTGCCTATAATGTTGTTGAGGAATGTCCAGGTTTTGGTAAGATAATTTTTGAATTTCTGAATTTGTTCTGTGTTGTGTTTTTTCTTGGCAATACGAACAATGTGAGTTAATTTGTTTTTGTATTGTTTGTATTGTTGTTTAGTTGCTGGTGTGTTTTTCTTCAGGTATGTTTTGTAGAGGCCGTGCTTGTGTTTGGTTGACATGGAAATTGCTGTTGTCATCCAGGGCTGCTTATGGTTACGATTTTTTAAGGTCTGCTTTTGAAAGGGGAATGATTCGTTGTAATGTTTGGTATAAGTTGTAATGAAGTTGTTGTACGCTATATGTTAGGGTCATTTTCTGTGAGTATATGTTCCCATGATTCAGTGTTGAGTCTACGGGTGAATGTGCGAATGTTGTGATCTCTGTAGTCACGTTTAATGATTGTTGTTTTTGTGGTATGCTTATGTTTAAGAGATGTAATGAGGAATATTGGGAAGTGATCTGTAGTGTCAGTGACAAATATCCCTGGTGTGGAGTCTGTGTCAGGGGAGTTGGTGATAATGTTGTCAATGAGCGTGGCTGTGTTATGCGTAATTCTTGTAGGTCTGTTAATTTTGGAGTTATAAGAGTTTCCAAGTGATGTGTAAATAAAGTCATTAATGTGTGGATGAGTGGAATAATTTAGAAGATTGATATTAAAGCATCCGAAAATATAGACATCACGGTTGGTTTTATTTAGTTCAGTTAGAAGCTGTTCGAAGCTGTTGTTAAGGTAGAAAGATCCTAATCAAATTAAAGTCTTAATTTAAACATTTTTCATGTCTTTTCATACATAATATTAAAGTACGCTCGTATATGTGGAATTATGTGCAATCCGACGCTTTCTGAATAAATTATGCAAATCAGATCCAATATGGCCGCCAATGGTTGCCATTTTGAAATTTTGATGCGTTCTCCTGACCAAAGTGTACCACCTATCAACATAAAACTGGGTATTTATGATAATTACACAATTTGCCTTGTACTGACGATTTTATTTTTTCTAATTTATGAAAAGGTTTTGATTAATATTCAAAAATATGAAAATTACATGAATTTCACAGCTCATTAATATGTTTAATGCTAATAACTCCAAATTGGGGTAGACTTTTAAAAAAATAAAAAAAAAACGTCAGTTCAAGCAGTATCATCTAATGAACAACTCTGGCAAATGGCATTTTATTTGAAGAAACAAAACTGGAGATATTTTGCATCAAAAATGACACTTTGGTCCAAAAATAGAAACTGAGAAATAGGCAAAATAGGTTTTCGGACACTTACTGGTCAATTAACATCACCAGTGTTCTTGCAGTCATTACATTACTTTCCTTAACCCCTATGTAAAAGAGGTTGTATTTGCCTGATTCCCTGGTCTGTATAGAACAAAGTGTTTCCATTTTTTTTTATTTCTGTAAGTTTTTGCAAAATATCCGTAACTAAGGTTTAAACGCGTTGCTAAGGAAACAAACATTATTAAAATGTGGTAATTAGCATTTTTGGATTTTTCATGGTTGAAATTACTAAAAACTGGACAAAACAGAAAATTGATTTCTTTAAGGAAAAATCATTTTTGATTAGGATCTTTCTACCTTAAAATTTTGGATTGTGTGTTCATGCTGTCTATAAATAACTCCGACAGTTATATGTTTGGGTCTATTGTTGGTGTTAATGGTGAGATCGATGAAAAGTGAGTCAAATTCTGGTCCTGGTGCTGTGTCGATGAGAGGTGTTGTTGAGAGGTGATTTTTTTATGTAAGACAAACTCCCCTTCCTCTGCCAGTGAGTGGTCCTGGAATGTACGTGTAGCCATTAAAGTGAGGCGGTGTCTTGGTGTCAGTAAGCCATGTTTCTGAAAATGCTAAGGCAGAGAAAGAGTGGTGGAGGTGATCAAGGTAGTTAGTGATTTCTTCATATGAGTTTGTGATACTGCGACAGTTGAAATGGAATATGAAAAATGAGTCCTTGCTTGAAGGATTTATTAGTGTGTTGAAGCTGTCGTCTGTGTGATAGCGGGAGTCAGAACCATGATTGTTTGTGGGTGTGATGAGAGATGGGTGGTCACATGTTTGAGATGATATGGGGTCCATAAGTAACGGGTTGATGCAAAGGGAGTTAAAGTTTGATGATGTTCAATTTGGTGTTGGTGGAAAATTCAATTAGTGATGCACGAAAGTCTTCGTCGCGAAGCTGATGGTTAAATGGCAGTTCGTATATTGCAGGGCACGGCATACTGAAAAGGATAAATCAAAGGAAAATAATAGCAAGGAGGGTTTATGAGAGAGAGAGAGAATGAGAGAGAGAGAGAGCGAGAGAGAGAGAGAGAGGGGACTTGAGAAATGGGTTGGATGAGGTAGGTTGAAAAAGGAAGAAAGGAGAGAGCAAATGAGAAACCGGGTAGATAACAGTGAGACAATATCTGTGGGAAAGATGTGTTGACAAGTCAGACAAGACGAAAGCAACAAAGACTACTAGCACCGAGTAGAACAAACAAGGGACTAGGAAAATTACAAATTGCTAAGGATTATTTATACAAAAACAAGAGTGACAGTTGTACAAATAAATTGTGTCACTTACATACAAGGGTAACAAAATTAACAAAATACAATTAATTAAAGATTATTTATACATAAACTAAGATACAGCATTCTTACAAGTTCTAAGACTTTTACAATTAGGTAGATAAAAAACTAAACAGGGTTTTGATCACAAAAGACCTGCAGAATTATGACAATGTGTTACAAGGTCATTAACAATGTGGAAATGCACGAGCAATGACTATCTTCATAAGACAGCAAAGTAAAAAAAAATCTTCTAAGTGCTTTTGGGAGCCCATACACGAGCATGATATCCACCTTGGAATACAAGTGACCCCCCGGGCCAAAGACAGCAGAGAAGCACTTCATGCATAACTTCAGTAGGTCGGGGTCAGGTACACTGGAACAAGAAGCAAACTTCCAACGATGTCCTGCTTTACGTTTCGGTGTTAACAAGTCCGCATCATCTTCAACATTATCATCCTGAAATAAATAGGAGAAAAACGTGATCGGTTACCATATCACAGGTATCGCCCTGGACTGATGGTTTTTATCGTCTCTTCAATTCTGAGCGGCGTAGTGGGTCCATATCAACATCCTTTGTCCACTACAATGCTAATCTTGACTCACACGTTTTAACACAAAAAAGAAATTATAAAAAATGCACTGACTGTATTGCTTGCTCATACTGACAGGAGCGAGGTACATGTATTTACTATTTTTATCTATGTAAGTCATTCCGCCCTGTAGATCAGTATAATATATATAAGTAAATTAGTCGTAGGTTGGAAACCAAATACGGTTTAAACTATTAATCATGGCATTTCATGAAAATAAAAGTTTGAGATTAAATAATCCATAATTCTGTTGTCTTCACAGCGATCCCTTTTTGGTATCAGTTGGTCCTGATTTATAGGCTCCTGCAGATTGAGCCTGCTTTGGGGGGTGACGTGGCAACTATCGTATACACAGCTAATTTTGATATTTTTAGAAGAAAAAATAGGTCCTACCTATCCTCGCAGATTAAAATTTGCCCTCTTCCCCTGGGGGCACATGTTCAAATGACGTCATCAAAGGCCGCCATTTTTGTGTATATTTGGTACTAAACTTTATTGCATGACAACAATTAAGGCTTTTTTTATTGTTTTCATTAATGTGTTGACTTTCGAACAGGTTGTAATTACTTCTTAAACAGGTTTCAAATTAAATGATACCAAAATAAGTACTAACATTAACCCGTATGTTTTGTAATGATTACGTCATAAATGTGCGTGGCCCAGCAAAAAATGTTTATTTCTATAGACACACACTAGGGCGAAAATTTCCATTTTGCACTGAAAATATCGAATTTTTGCGTGGCCAGTTTTGGCTCTAAATGATGACAAACTACAATTCTATGTATACAGAGTGTGTTTTTCGTCAGGCCCGAACTTCCACAAAGGGTAAAAATTCACTTTTTGCCAATTTTTTGATAAAAAGGTCGAAAGCTTAGAGAAAATATTACGAAAAGGTCAATTTTTTGGTGTTGAGATGTTGAAAACGTCCAAAAAGGACCATTTAGGGTAGGTCCATTTTCCAAAAAGATGCCATTTTTCGAAGACCCGCAACCCCCCGTAAAAAAAATCCTGTGTACGGCCCTGGTTTCCGTGTCCATACTCTGCAGAACATTTGGAAAAAAAGTACCGTAAAATTATAATAATTAGCCATTTCCTTTGAAGGCGGGTCCTTCACATTTTGTTTCCGGTGAAAATTGACCGAAGGAGGTTGTCTCACAATTACTTGAGCTTAGATATATTTGTTTATGGATTTAGCGCACCGAAGGAAAGTTTGTGGGGTAGGGGGTACAGGGGAGGTGTTATCCCGCAGACTACTGCATAATAATACCTGGGATAATATACTTTTCGCTGGCAACCACCCCTTAGCCATCGACTTTGGTAACAAACCCTAACCGCCTGACAATTGTGCATCACCTTCATATTTTTTTGCTAAATGACCCCAATAAATGTCCCAATAATTACCTGGAAACGTTTGAAAAGTTCCGGAGGGGGGGGGGTTACTCCCCCCACCCTTTACGACCTAGGGTTAATGCATATAACAAGTGAAATTTCACTCTCAAAAAGAGTGTAAATCTTTGTATAGTGGTAAACCAAAATTAAATGAGTGGTTTAACTCCTTTGGATGAGTTAACGAATTAGGCCAACATGAAAAATAGTGGAAATCCATTCTTTTGGAGTGGAATTCCCTCTTTAAAGTACAACCCCCGCTCATTTTGGGTTTTTACAAGTTCAACTCTTTTTGCGAGTGAAAGTTTCACTCATTTACATTTAGAGAGTGCACAGAATGAGGTTCGGGACCTAGAAAAGTTTGCGCACCCTTCACCAAAATATTGACCGCTTCTTGGTCAAATTTCTGAATTTTTTTACCTTTTTATTTTAAAAAACTCAGTAAAAAGTGGACCTTATTCCCCTTTGTGGAATTTGATGTTGACATCATCCACCCCTCCCCTCGTGTGCGAAGCTATCTATAGCATGTGCAGGTGCCTGTCCAACTAAGGCATATATTATTTTTCAAAATATGGGTCTTATTTATATGTCAATTACAGACCGAAAATACCCCCGCTATAATTGTTATAAATGCACAGCCTGTAAGACTCACTATTCAATTTTAACCCTTTTCCGTGCTTCTATACCATGACATCTTTATCCCTAACGTCCTTTCTGGGAAATGGCTAACCAACCTAACGATCACCGCAAAAAACAGGTAGCGTTATTTTGTCTTGTTAGTTTGTAGGGGTAATTTCACCCCCAAAACAAGGGATGGATCCGCTCCGTGATTTTTGAAAAGTGCAAAAAAAAAATGCAGTTTAAGGAACTTTAGGAAAAATTTATATAGCGAAAATCTAAAGAAACCAAAAATCGGCTGAATCAAATCTGATGATGGCTAAAGGTAGGTAGTGGTCGGGTCATGCTAAGAAATAAAAGGATGAAGGGACCCCATCTTGTAGAAATAGATGAGCGAATCATGGTGTAAGGCCGTATTTGTGACATAATATAAGTGTTGTTTCATCTGCAAGAAGCACATAGGGATTGCTTTGGTAGTAGTCCTGTCCTGTGAATTGTCTGTTTGTAAAATGTTTGACCCAAAATGTTGTTGACCCAAACGTTAACCCTAAATAAAATTGCCCACTCTTTCCACATACATGGCAGTCTTTTCATGACACTTGGATACAATGGTCCTTTAGTAGTGGCCCACATGTTGCTCACCCATATGACCTGTTTGAACTCATTTGACCTTTGTATCCATTCACAAACCGCGCGGTTTTTTTTGTAGATTTTTTTAAATTTGCTAGTGTCTTATGTTGCAGGGCTCCGTGTTAGATCAGTTTCGACGGAATCGGGCTACCTGGGTAAAGATGTTGCAAATAAATAAAAAAGATAAAAATTAAACTATGCATGCGTCGGTGGACGCTGTTGTATTGTCACCTTTAAACCAATCTGTGATGCAGGAAACTAACAGTAAATTTGTTTTCATTTGCAACCTTTTGACCATTTTTAGGATTCAATGAATTAAAAACGCTGGCGATCGATCATTAATAGCCTCACCAGTTTGTATAAACGCATCTGTCTTGAAAGAAAAAAAGGGACAATACAAAAATCGGTTCCTTAGATGAACATAAATGTACAGTCTGCCGCCAATTGCCTATCGTATATTATAAAATCATTAATTGAATAATTATATGAAACAGATAATGTCTAAAAATAACAAAGGTAATTCGAGGTCAATTGTTTAAAATATCTAATGATGTGGTTGCAGCAAAATATGATTCTATAATGGGTAGCAAATGCACTGCAAATGCATCTGAGCATTTCCTTTTATGTTCAAGCGCATCCCAAAAGTGCTAAAAATGGTAGATTTTGTAACCGTAGCGTAGTTTGTAATCTGTAACATTCCTCTAACAGCTCCTGATTTCACTTCTGGGTAAAGAGAAGCAAAGGAGGCAATGTGCCTTGCCTAAGAGCACAATAACTTGACCGATTCTGGATTTGAACCCACAGCCTTCAGAACATAAGTTGTCCGTTCTATCCACAGCGCCAATGCCAACAATCTGAATTATCTGAATCTGGATTTACACTAAGATATCTGTACGGCAAGTAATAGTTCCTTATGGTACCTTGGGGTGCTTTACTTACAGATTACTTATAATAATTAAAAGACTGTGACAAAAATGTAATAAAAGAAAAGTTTTCATAAATATTTGTCTTTGAAATGAACCAATTAAAATTTTCTCTCTAAGGGTTATAACTGATATACTAAAATACTGGGATACCATGGTTTTATTATTTTCTTTAAAATTTTGAAATGTATCAAAATTTTGCCATTGTTTTAAAAATTTCTTGCATCACTTCAAATCATAGGCACCCGTCTTCTGTGTACACAGGTACGCCCTCTTTACCTGTACCATTTTTGAAACTTGTATGTTGAAAGAGGATTTCAATTATTCATTTGTTAAAAACTACCAGCATTAGTGTTTCCCTGGGATTTTTTGAGAAAGGTGCTTACTTAGGGACTGAGAAATAATTAAGTGTACTTTATGCACATAATGTATACAAGCTAGGTGCTTCCAGAGCTTTAAACTGTGAACAAGTACCCATCCAAATAGTTAAAAATGCATAGAATGTGCCACAATAGCCTAAATGTTCATATCTTATGGTTAATTTTGCGCTTTTAACAGCTTAATGCACTCTTTCATTTCTTCTTCTGTAACAAAATGCATCCTTGTTTACCAACAAGGTTGTGATGTGTTTACCAACAAGGTTGTGATGTGTTCGTTTGTATGTGTGCGAAATGCGTTCTTGTTATCTGCAAACAAACAATTAAAATAGAGTATAAACTTTAATTATGATCTTATATAACACTATGTAATAACTAAATGCCTGTATTATCCGGTGTGCATGTGCTTGTACATGTGCATGCGTGCGTGTGTGCATGCTTTCATAAGTGTTTGTATTCATTTTTACTTTTTCGCATTTATAAACATAAACACTATCATCCAAAAATCGACACAAAGAATAAAACATCTAAATTAGTGACACATGCTTACAATCTGATACTGTAATATATGATACTTATTTTACTTTAAATGTATCATGTACAATTGGATATTGGTTATAAAATACTATATTAATAAGATTATGAAAGAAAATCGCCATTAGTGTAAAATTAAGACTTTCTTCCGAGAACACTTGCAGTGTGTATTAATACGAAATTTATTTTCTGCATAATTTATCAAATTAAATTATAGAAACACCATTTTTCATATTTGCCGCCATATTGAAAGCGCCCTCTAGTCTTTAAAATATTAATACCTCTAAAATAACTCAAATTTTTAACAAGAATGTATATTTCACATAGTTATGACCCTAAATGTCTAGCAAGTTGACGTAATGAAGTCGGTATCTAAAGAGAATGCTAAAACGAGTCATTTTGGGCAGCCATTTTGATGACGTCATTTGGATATGTTCCCCCACAGGATTGGCAATTTTATATTTGTGAGATAGTCAGGACCCATACTTTCAAAAAATACCAAAAGTAGCTTGTAATACGATAGTTGCCAGTTCCGCCTTTTCTAAGGCATTTTTTGGCCATTCTCTCTTCACCTATTAAGAATAATGAAGTATTAAAGACTTAATAGTTAAAAAGTAGCGATATTGCTAGGGTTGCTATTTAGTTTTATTTGATTGGTGCATAAAGCCGAAACGAAAACATTAAGCCCGAGACGGAACAGGCGAACACGGAAATAGAAAATAATTGTCATAACTGTTACACTCAATAAACATTTACTTGGCTCATTCAAAGAGTCGTCGCCGGCATAATCAGAAGGTTGCGTAATGAGGCGTGTAACCGGGATATTTCTAGTTAAGGTGATGGATCTCCGTCCAGTATTTGCTTCTGTTTGTCCCTGATAGCTTCTGATTAGTTGGCAGCTACATTTGAAGGTATCTTTTAATTGTGCATTTTGCGTGTTGTTATCGATTATTATCGATAAATTTTATTCGTAACGCCTCGTTTAACCGGCTATTTTGTTGTAACACTACTACCAGCGGGAAGGAGCGGGTTTCAAACACACACACTTCACAACCTTCATACCTCACACACCCACACTACCAAACACTCCACTCACACAACATACACACCCAACTTAACGAACAAGAATACCTATACATTAAAGAATACATGGTGCGATGGTATAACATTAAGTAACACAGGGAAAAATGTTGGGAAAAAATTAAACCGGTTTGAATAATTAAGATCAGGGTCCATTTTATAAAATGCTGCCTAGCGTCCCTTTAATTCAGCGATTTTATATTCGCTGTATCTCCTAATTTTGACTAATATTTTTAAAAAGCAATCAAAATTTGGATTTAATTGTTGGAATTAACTTTGGTGATATAAATTTCAGGGTTCCAAATAACTGCAAAGGAAGCACGAACTGCAGAACTGGAGTCTTGAACAACGTACATACCCGACCGCCATTTCAGGATCAGTGCCCCTAACCCCTCCTCCCCCATTATCTGTGTCTTAATTTTGTTCCTAACGTTTTTTTTTCATCACTCAAAATGTTTCGGGAGCAGGAGGGAGTATGAGGAAAAGTGCAAAAGTGAGGAAGGGGGGAGGAGAGGCGTGGAGGTGGGGGGTGTAGGGATGTACGTTGAGGATAGGTTGGGTTGTGGGAACAATATAGAGCTCATCGCATACATTCACTGACATTGTTGGTTGTTTCCTCTTTACAAATGAGAATTGATAAAGAAATGTTGGAAAAAAATCCTCATTTTCTTCAAAACATAAATTTTTTGCTCCAGTCTCTGTTTTTGCACTTTGGGCGATAGCATTAATTTTCATCTCGATCACCCCATAGTAATATTTCTCTCGCTACACTTAAGGGAGTAGTGTTGGATTTACTCACCAATGGAACCTAGTAATAGCTGTGGTGCCGATGGCATTAGCTCAACATAAGTAAACAGATCTTAACCAAACATATATTGAGCCCATTTGTGTATATATTCAATCTTTCCATCACCGGTAGTTCCAATCTAACTTAAAAAGTTGCTAGAGTCAATTCCGATCTTTAAACTGTGATACGCATTCTTTCAATTACCGCAATTCCATCCTTCCAGCCCTTAATCCAGATTCTTGAAAAATTAATTTATAACAAATCATCGCCATTTATTGATAAACATAAAATCCTCACTCCTGGCCCAGTTTGGCTTTATACTTAAACCCTCCACATTTCCTGGCAATCACTAAACTCTATGATAAAATTACTACTAACTGCCCTCGACCAAAAACGCTGCACTGTCGGGATCTTTCTAGATCTCGCAAGCCTGCGATACTCCTTGATCACAAACTCTTCATGAATTAAACTAAAAAAATATGGTATAAGAGGTACTGCCAATACTTGGAATTGAAATTAACCTTGATACCGAAACAATTTGTTGATCATAACCAACACCACTCGTCCACTTCGATCATTTGCGGCGTACCTCAAGCTCAATTCTAGAACCCCTTTTATTTCTACTTTATATTAATGACCTCCCTCAGTGCTCTCCTAACTTCAATTTATTATGTTTCGAGCTGACACTAATATTTTGTATTCTAACAAAGAACCTAATTTACTTGAATCAACTTTAAATAAAGAGTTAACCCATATATATAATCGGTTTAAAATACTAATCTTTTTAAACATTTAAAAAAAACCCTAATTTTATGGTATTCAGAAATAAACAACCCTTATCACCAAACGTATTAAAATTAATTATGGACAATAAACCCTTGAACAAGTAAACACAACTTAGGTGTTTTAATTGATGATGACATGCCTTGGAAATCACACCTTCAATTTTACTAAATAATTCTAAATATAACGATCAATCAGAAAGTTTAACTCCGTTCTGCCCCCTGACTCACGACCACCTTAGTCTCATACACTTGTCTTTCCCCTTACAGAAACTACTGTGCCTTTATCTGGGGAGATAAAAGAATTCCCATCTACATTAATCGGATAAGTCATTTCTTCCTGACCAGACAAGACATCTATCCCTATGACACCCGATCATCTAAGACTGTACTTTAGACAACCAACACCAGACTTGCTGAAAACACCATTAGGATCCACGGAGCCCCTTTTGAATTCATTGAATGACCGTCTTTAAACATCTCCTCCTTAGCTATTTTTAAAACCATTCTCAAAAAACAGCTCATTGATTTCTTTATTCTGCAACCATATTAAAATAAGTTAATTGTCTTATGATTTGGGGACTTAGACTTATTCTTATTTATTTAACTGTTTTTTTTTTCTCATTTTTTTTTCAAATCTATTATAGTAATTTTGGTCAGCACCCTTATTTTTCCACCGTGTGCGATATATGATTTGTATATTTAACCTTTTCAAACTTAAGTTTTCATACTTATGTTGTTAATGTTAACTTACGCATGGGTGAACTAATGACACGCCCTGCGTCTCTTGCATATTGAATATTATTTATAGCTATCAATCTTTTTGTTTCTCTTAAAATATCATCTTCATATTCTGTATTTGTATAATAATTTATTTACTGTATATGTGCATGAGATGAAATAAACCTGAAACCTGATAGCTGTTGGAGATAACCTCGGGTGGCGTTTCTTTTCATACTCGCTCTTTTGCATCTTTTATTACATGGAACATCTTCTAATTGTGTTCTTGTAGGGCCTAGTCCACTGCAATGGTTAAGAAATCCTTCATTTCCTCTGAATGCCGCGAAGCAGCGGGATATGTGCGCTGTTATGACATTATGTTGTGATGTGAGATCATACTTTTGTAAACAGCAGCCTGCACATTGCCTATGTACCTACTGGTCCCTCTCTCTAAAACGCAGAGGAACTAACACCTGTCCTGTAACAGGTGCAACGAGATATTTAACATATCAGGTGGCCCTAAAAAAGTACTGATTTTTTTGCCTTATGCAAAACTTTTCCCATCAAAATTTCCCACCTGAAAAGGATTAAGCTGAGAAATGATTTTTGGTGCAAATTGCAGAATTTCTAATATCTAATAGGAGCAAATACGAAATTCAGACATCTCTAGCAAAATACAAAGTAAGAACTCTATTGAGTGTCTTATATATATTTCATTAACGTTTTAGGTCCGTCCATTCACCGTGAGAGGTATAGGAATTATTTTAATGGCCACAGGTAAAAAAGGTTATGATACTCATCCAATATAGAGTAATGTAGCTTTAAATAAATTTTGACCTAAAATACAGTTATTTCCCATCTAAGATAAGATGGATGTTTCAATTCAATTATCAGGTGAACACACCAGCGTATATTCATTACACATTGTTATTTGAACATAGCTTACATATGGCACTGCAAAATACCATTCGTTATCGCAGCATTGGAGAAATAATGTATGCTTATATCAATGCACCATATAACCAACTAAGTTTTTATGTGTCATCAAAAAATGGGAAACCTTGCAATGGAATTGACATCCTGCCACAAATGTCATACGCCTTTAACCATTAACATACATTTGTATAACTGAAGCATCAGTTTCCAGTAACCGATTCTGCACCGTACTTTGTAACCATGGTCCACAATTGTTTGTAATGGCAAAGATGCCTAAGTCTCTGCATGGCTGGGAATTGGAACCCCATAATCAATACACACCGCTTCGAATATGCAATGATTTCGCACGTATTTGAAATCTACTATATCTATTGAAACTAACTATAGACAAACTATTTGGGTGCCGCAACTCTCTCGTTAATTAGAGAAGTTGTGAGAGTCAGCACTAAATTAGTGACTGATGATCTTTGAAAAAGCGAAAAATGCACAAAAAATATGAAATACAATTCTGAAGCATTTTGAGGATAATTTACATGGAAGTAAAAACTGAATTTATACAAACCCTACCAAACCCAAATTCTGAAAATTTAAACTTGGCCCGACGGACCAGCCAGTTGATTCTTACTGGCCCAACATGAATTTCACTGGGCCCGCTGGCCAGTGCTAAATCGAACCCCCCCGGCCACTTCAGCGCAGTTAGATCTTGTTCCATCGATTACGTAATACGTAACTGCCTTATAGTATGGTTTCGGTGTGTATTCGCGTAGGATTTTCATGCTCGAAATTGATGTTGTTGCTGTTGGGGTTTCAATAGGGCCTACACTGTTAAAAATGATGGGGGTGCAAATTTTCCAGACTGATGCCCCCTGCTTCAAGGGGGGGGGGGGTGTTAGTACAGGGAAAAATTCTAAAATCGAATGAAATTGTGTTTTAATGCATACTAACGCGTTCGTCTTTTCTTACGGATTAGAAAAAGTAAATTTTTCCTAGATTCCAAATCTTATTTAAAAGCGGTTCGCCCCATAATGGGGTCAAGTCCCGGGGGGGGGGGGGGGTAAAGCTCTGATTTGTTGAAGTGTTGTAAATGATTCCTTGTGTCATACTGAAAACCAGAAATGCTTTTACTGTTTTGGGGATATCACCATTGCGACATCAGGAAGACCCTTGCTACCTTTTAGCCACCAATTAATGTCACACACTGTAAAATAATACATTTTTGGATCTGTGAATAATACAAACAACTTATCACCACTTTCAAAAAATCTGAGCATAGCTAAATCGTCTAGCAAGACGTGGCGAAGGTGTGTTACGTGGTTGAGATAAGCCCTGTGATCTGTTATGCACTTTTGTCTCTGAGAGCATATTAGTGGGGGACTGTAAGTGAACAGATCTTATTTGAGTGTGCAAATCCGGATAAAATTGTGAATTTTGGTACACAAGTACTTTATACATTGATAATCAAAAAAATTGATGGAAGCACTTGCCACACCCCTTTCATGGCCCCCAGCTTGGATTTCAAGGTTACAGAGTGGTAAAATGTTTAAAATGTTCCGATTGTGTTGAAAAGCACACTATGATGTCTGTCTGGTTACAAGGATTCCAAAAAGGTATAGTTTATACTACATGTGACTTATAGTTTAGGAATTATGGGGTAAAAACGGTAAAAATGGTAAAAAAAAGTAAATGTTGGTTTGTACATGGGTCAAAAATTAAAAGTTGCTCCAATTTTTGTAAAATGTGCTTCAAATTGTTGGTTTAGCTAATAGAATGAAAAATAGGAATAGTTTTGACTATCTTACGTGTCTGGTTATTAACCAAAATGGCGAATAAAGTCAACAGCTATTGGCAGCTATTGGATTCTACTGACCTGTGACCTATTTTGTTGGATAACGTGAAAAACTAAGCATAACAGATAAGGCAAACTATTCCTTATTTCAAACCTTTAAGCCAGGGAAACAATTTGCACCACATATTAACTGAATCAAAGCACTTTTTAACTTTTGACCTATGTACACACCAAAATTGACTTTTTCACCATTTTTTACAGTTTTTACTCCATAACTCCGGAACTATAAGCCATAGATATTGTAAACTATACCTTTTTGGAATCCTTGTGACCAGACAAAACACCATGGTGTGCTTTTTAACACATTCAGAACATTTTAAATTTTTGACCCCTGTATAACCTTGAAACCCAAGCTGGGGGCTATTAAGTGGGGTTGGCAAATGCTTCCATCAATTTTATGGTTTATCAATGACTAAAGTACTTGTGTGCAAAAATTCACAATTTTATCCGGAATCGCACACTCTTACACTACAGTCCCCTGCTATATGAGCAAAATTTGCAGAGTAATACAAAAAAAGAATCAAGTAGTGATGGACCAGCTGACAAAAGTATGATGATTTCTTAAACATTACAGGTTTAATGTTTCCATTCGGCGCGAGTGTTGGGGACACGTTCATTCCAAGTAATGACGATGGCAGCTCGGATGAGATTTTCATCTCAACGATATTTCCGTATTTTGATGCAAATCACGATTCTCTTTACGTAAGTTAGATACACATTTAATGCATATCAATATTTATATATCAATATATCGCATATAGAAATTTATTAACTGCAATTATCTTTTACAAATTTACGGAAATGATCACAAGGCATTGGAGGAAAACAAGATAATGTACTTCTGTTTGGATAAATCGATAATACTGCACATCATAGGCCTATAGCCGACGCCCTAATATTGGCAAACTTTATGCGCATTAAATTATTCGCATAACAATATTTGCAAAACTTTATGCGAATTAAATTACCCCTCACTACAGAAAAGGTTTGACACTTTTGATAGTTAGTATGGACCCTGTATATCAACGCTAGGTAGGTAGTACTCTCAAATTGTGGTGTCACTTTTTCAATAGGGACCAATTTAAGTTTACACAGGGGTCAAACTTTTAAAATGCTCCAATCATGTTGAAATGTATGCCATATTGTCCGTCTAGTCATAAGGATTCCAAAAATGTATAGTTTGTACCATCTACGACCATTGGTTTGGGAGTTACAGGGTAAAATGGCTAAAATGGTAAAAAAGGTCTTTTTCACAGATAGTAATAATGTCAGCGAACGCGAACAACGCGAACAATAAAAGACCGTACCCATATTTTTCTGAGCGAATGAAAAAAAGCGAATGTCTAAGTGCGCATAAAAATGTTCGAATGACAAATTGCGCATAAAGTAATGCGAATATTTTTTATGTACAAAATATTATGCGATTTATTTTATGGGGAAAAACTTGTGCGAATAATTTAATGAGCGTAAAGTTTTGCAAATATTGTTATGCGAGTAATATAATGCGCATAATTTAATTCGCATAAACACTCGAGTGTTAGTCCTTTCAAAAACATCTAGAAACACTCGATGAAGCAGGACGTGTCTTTGTGATCGTCCTCACTTTTGCACTGTAAATCACTGTTAAATTTCAATCGGCATCATCCATCCTCTGTTTTCTTATAACATCTGACTCGTCTATCTTCTGAGACACCAACAGAATGGCTGACAAACCTTCAAGGGAACATAGTAAGAAGTTTACGGAGAATATCATCCTCTGCACCTACAACACCAGAACAGTAGCCATCCGGGTCGCCATCTTCCCACTCAAAAAGGAAACGAAGACTTCCAACACCGGGAACCAAAAGTGAAATACAACATGCCGTCCATAATATCCTGAGGTCTGATGAAACCATCATTTCAGACCTGCAGAGTGCAATATCAGACATTTTGATCAAGAGAATTATTGAATCAGATGAATTAGTTGGAACCATTGCTGACAAAATTTGCCAAAACGAGGAGTTTGTACAAGCAGTAACAACATCTTTAACTGATGAAGTGAGTCAACGTGTCTACCAAGCCTTAGAACATGATCTGACCACTACAAAGCAAATGGAAACCATCCAAAAAGAAAACAATACTGAAATAACAAGTCAACCAAGTAACAACCAAGCTTGATGAAGTTGAACAATATTCCAGAAGGAATTGCCTCCTCTTCCATGGAATCCCTGAAACACCAAATGATGACACTAACCTGGAAATAATAAGAATCGCAAATAACAAACTGGACATACATATATCTGGGTTTGTACATTTTGTGACCCCACTTTTTCTGCTCCCAGTTGAATTCAGCAGCCTTGACGGAATAAAGTACAGTATCCCCTGCACTTTATTCCGTCAAGGCTGCTGAATTCAACTGGGAGCAGGCAAAGTGGGTGCAGTAAATGTACCAACCCAATATATCACATGCTGACATCGACAGGTCGCACCGATTGGGAACTAGGAAGTCACCAATCCATGATGAAGCACCACATAAACCACGGTCCGTCATAGTGAAGTTTGTGTCATACCACAAGCGATCGCAGATATTCAGAGCCAAACGACATCTTAAAGGGACGCAAAGCAAAACAATCAAAGCAGGCTCTCATATCAAATAGAGAACACAATAGACATAAATCGGAACAAGCACCTTTAATTATTAAGATGTAAACCAGAGGGTTTTGCTCGATCATTTATTCAAAAATTATAACTAAGCCGAAAATAAGCATTTAACTTGTATTATAATGAAAGATAATTGTCACAGAATTACTTGTGGGCTGAAAAATTTGAAGAAAAAAATCGTCTATGGTTTCAAAATGCAATAAACTAGCAAATTTATGAAAATTTGGCTGAAAATCCAAGATGGCGGCGGTGAAGCTATTGTTTTTTAGGTGCCTACAAAAATAGTCATCTGAAGAAAATTAGGTGGAAGACAAACCATTGACATGTTTTATATAGAAGATAATTGGATAAGGATTAACTTAAGACTCAAAAATGGAAGAAAAAATTCATCTTTGGTTTCGAAATCCACAAAGTCTAGGAAAATTGGTCCAAAATCCAAAATGGCGGATACGCAATAAATGATTAGGGCCGAACCCTGTGAACCTTTCTGGAGAAAAGGGTACCGGGGCTTTATTCAGAATTAGATACCACTGAAGCATGATGTAATCAAGATCAATGAGAATTTATTCAATGATTAGTCTGTTTTCATGACCTCACGTGCAAACACTTTTGAAGGCTGTAAGTATGTCTACGTAATAGGTAGAACTCTGTGGCACTTCACTTAATTAAGGCTGTCGCCTATCACCCTGGCTCTGTTTATGCATAGCGCAAGTCGGATTACAACGTCTGCATTGGTTTTCAATGCATCACGAGGTATTCTTTGAAAAACATTTCAAGCAAACAAAATAAGCTAAATGAACACATACAAACCCTGTTGAGATTCAAGCCGTCCTCTGTATGACTTTTTATCCTATCCTAGAGTGAAGCCGACATTATGGAGCGATGTCCACTCTCTGCAGTGGCTGTACACTTCTCCGTCAGCAGGGGAAATGTGTGACAAATGGGCCAAAGGCGCGATGAAGCCTGAGAACCCTCCAGCGTGTCCATGTACTCTGACACAAGCACTTGTGGACATTGGAAGGTTTAACCCTGATCCAAATTGCAATATAGACAATGTTAACAATGCAGACAACTGTTTGTATAAGCAGGGGATGGAACCGGCGGTACACTGCGTAAGAGCGACGCAGCCAAGGTAAGCAATAGAGTTCTTGTATATTCTGTAAGCTATAGATATCCTTACTACGACTACTTTTAAAATGTGTTATCACTTTCAAAGAACATGCACGTGGAATAAATAAATTCGTCGGCCGCGTCACATACTGACATATTTTGCAAAATACGCATTTCGAGAAAAACGGCTTTGAAGATTTTACGATTTTAATTTGCCCCATACTGTATACAGGAAAATTGCTGAAATAAGTTAAATTTCAAATTTATTTAACTAATCAGCTTCCAATTTATTTAGATATGTGAAAAGATGATGTTAAATGAAAAACGTCACTATGTGAAAACGACAAAATAGTAATTTTAACGTGTAAATAACAAATATGATGCGCAAATATAAATACGAGTTCGAGTTATAGTCGAGTTCAATTTCGGTCTTTGAACAGTCCTGTGACAAAGTAGTTACAATTTATTAGCGCACGAAGCGCGCGAACATTTTACTAATCAAAGACAAATTCAATTGATTAATCAAACACTGCAATATCAGTTTGGCTTGCTTGACATAGTTCAAATATATTACTTCCAACTCCACAAACAAACCTCTCTATTGAAGCCTGTATAGAAGACAAGTCACCGACGCTAGTCACCGATGGCAATTCGCGCATGTGTAGTACATTCGGGTGACTGACCTAAGTATCCCACACGATGCAGTAAATATGTGTGGGTACATTGTACGTGTCATGCAAACCCTGCTTTACCGCTCCCACAACACGGGTCCGCGGCATATAGTTATGACAGCATCAATACTCCCCGTGCATTTCCCAGTTCAAACTTGGTTCCACTGCCGAAGAATAGCCTGTCAATTTGCATTGTCACCTTTATTACGATTAATGTCACCTTGCAATGATGACACTGATGGGTGTTCAGGGAATGATCTAATTATACCGACAGATGTACATCCCACTAGTTCACATTAATATCGCGCATATCTACGATTATTTAGGACTACTTTTCAACCCTCATTTCGCGGTATGTGACTCATGCGCAACGTACTAACATAAAAACCAACACCAACACTCCCCACGGAAAGTCCTTTTTAAATTAGTTTTCAGCTTCCGATAGCAGAGACCATACCGTATTTTCCCATTATCTTACGCATATATTTTGACCACCTGAGGTTTAAAAAGTCTCTCGCACGTCATGACACTGTGCAGAGGACATCGCCGGATAAGGATAGAGTGAGGCCTCTATAGTCAACTATTTAAATTTCACCACAATTTGAGTTTGTATTTTTAAACACTTTATCATTGCAAGGTGTTTTTTATCCACCCAATACCTGGGAGCAAGAAACCTACGATGTCTAGAATGGCTAAAGGAGTTCTACACATGTTGCCTTACCAACAGTCCCTTACCCAAGATCGGGAGGAGGGCTACATCATCCCCCCCGCACTCCCCAACCAAACAACCTGTCGCCAACCCTACGAACTACCGCCCAATAGCACTAGCGGTGTGTCTCCTTCCAAACTCCTTGAGAGGATGATCCTTGCCCGGCGGAGCCCGTCGTCGACCCCCACCTTCCTGAACGAACAACAGGATTTTCGCCGTGGCCGGAGTCACTGGTCCATCAGATTGTAAAACTCACACCTGATATTGAGAAAGCTTTGAAAAGCTCCCCTAGGCAGGCGTCATCTTGGTGGCCCTTACGGCAGCATACGACACCTTGTGGCACCGGGTCTGACACTCACGCGTCTCAGGACCATCCCGGATCCACCTTGTACAATTCATATGTAACATTGTTGCAAACCGTAGTTTTGTTCTCAAGACCAGTGATTGGGCAGAGTATCGTCCTGACGTCGTCTGAGGAACGGGCGTACGACAAGGATGGTTCTGGCCCTATGCTGATTCACTTGTAGATCAGTGATTTACCTCAAACACCATCTACCATATGGCTACGCCGACGATCTTGCCCTCCTCCACTCGGCAGCAACTGGACAGAAGTAAGTGAAAGCACACTTACTACAGACATGGTTCCATAACTTGCAGCATATTCTAAGACCTGGATTGACTGAGCTGCAGCGACGCCAAGACCCACCGCTATTGCCTTGCCACCCAACACAAAGAGGCTCATCGCCAGCTTCAAAATCAACCTCAATGGAGCGCCTCTGCCCATACAATCCGACACCAACTTACTTGGAAGTGCCGCTTGATCGGCAGTACTTCCGGCCGCACCTGAAGTCCGTATGAGCCAAGGTATCTCGATTGGATATAAACCTCTGTGGCCGAACCTTGCTGGATCTTCATGGGGTGCAAGTCCACCAGCGACCTCTAGCACCACTGCCTTGGCTCTGGTCTAAATGCACTGCGGAATATGCCGCCCAGCCTGGTGCAACGGCTCTCACGCAAGGAAGCTGGACACAGTACTCAAGAGACCTTGAGAACACTGATAAGATTTAGGTTTATCTTACAAGGGTAAACGTTTGGTTCAGTTACAAACAAGAGAAAGTGATGAATGTAACAAGGCGTTTAGACTGGAGATGAACAAATAATACTGAAAGCATTACTTTACTGGAAAACTAGAGTTTTTATTTTGACGCACGTGCCACAGATGCAAATCATATTTAAGGGAGCGAGACGGAACAAGTCCGCCGTGAACGACCAACCACAAAGTCGAGTGAAGATTTGGCCACACCAGAAATTACACCCAAGCGACGCTACTGGCGTGCCCCTGTGATTGGTCAATTAAAACTACGAAGCTAATAGGAACCAATGACATTGCGTAATTACTTATTCTGAAAAAACCACACTGCACAACATACCACCAACGTGTGCAATACCAACCGGTTTCACTCCCACATGCATTGTCATATAAATTGTACTACAATAAAAATACACTAATGCAAAGAAAGTAATAAATATCTCACAATACATATTCCTAATAAATATCCTACAAACAATCATTGGCTGCCTCCGTCCTACTCCATCTGAATTCTACCAGTGCTTTCACGGCATTGCACCTGCCGTACTTCGGAGAGAACACCCACGCACAAGCTAGTGGAATAAGGACCTGCGACAACAAGCACATTGCTGAATAACACTGTCTCAAAGATCACCCCAAATCGGAAGCCCAGCAAGACCCCCTGCGCTTCGACCGCCCTGTCTGCCGACATCGATGATAAACTCTTCCAGTTTCCATTTAAACATTACAAACATGGAATACTGCCTGGCTAGAACCCCAAGACCAGATCAACTCTATATTACACCTAAAGACAAACTACCCACCTGGCGCAGTCTCCCACGCAAGGAATGGGTCAACCTTAAACCGGATTCGCACATGGAGTCGGTCGCTTCAATACCAATATGCACCGATGGGGGTGCGGCCATCGCCAGTATGCCCAATGTGGTTGGCTCCATACAGACTGGGATCAAATGAGGGGCCTACCTTTGCGTCCCGGTGGACAAGATTTCTCAAACCCCAACCATCAACCAGTGAGTTTGCTCCAACGCATACAACACATTTAGCTGCTGCCTCCTACGCAGAAGAAGAAAAAACATGAGAAAAAGTATGCGAATTATCAGTGGGCATGCTCTCTGGCCAACCGTAACAGCTTAGAACACGCCCTCCATTTCCAGTGAATTAATTCATACTTCTTAACTGCAAAACAAAAAGGAGATGTTGCATCGCCCAGAGCTTTATGGAGAACTTGTAAGTGATTGCATAGATAGACTTTCGTCTTTCGATTAAAATACAAAGGGGCTAACGAGGCAGCCGCCCTTATAAGCAATACCCAAATTCTCTTAGCTTATGTAGTGCAATGGTTATATACCGTTCTTGACGTACACCCAGGAGTGCAATGGTTGGTTGGGGTGTTATAATAATTATAATAGGGCTGTTTGATATTAGAGTGTTATGGTGCGCATGGCTACATCAGAGCGCATAGCTCTGTAGCCAATGGCGCGTATGTTCAAGGAGTTTATGTTTGATAGAGCATTAATTTTGCAGGTGAAGTGTCTGGAGTTTGAGTTATGCATAGGTGATTTAACCGAAGAATGATGATGGTGAACTCATATTTTTCTAATTATCATGATATTACTAGATCTTTGAACAAAGGTTTAAGAGATGATTTTTTAATGTCACTGGGACCCGAGACTGCGAGTAAATGCATGTAGCAGTATCACACTGTTTAAATCCCCAATGCCCAACCGAGCAGATCGTGTCTCTACCCTCCCCTGTACAGAACACATGTATAGTTCACATCGTGATCGATTACGCTGTGTGACAACAGAGATACGAATGTTGCGGCTTTGCCGTATTTGGTATAAACGGTAACGAGATGAATGTTTGGTGGTCAAGGGTCATTGGGTACCAGGCTACGTGTAAGGTATCAGATATCAGTTTCCTCTTCGGGGGCGACAGCTAGATAAATCCGACTTATGTTAAATCAAGTTGTAATATACCCTCCTCCCAACATGCTATTTGAATTATGTTTCCAAAAGACACCGTTTATTATGTCTAAACACAGTACAAAAATTACCTTTTCTCCTACTGTTTCAAAAACCGACGTACGATGACGATAATCGGTTTGTTTTTTCATGTAGGGAATACGTACGTCATTTTTACATGTAGGGTCCCCCGCGAAGCAAAATAATAACCAAGCATATTGCCGTGTACGTCATCAAAATCTTTCTTTTTCCAAAATTGGCGTTGATTCCTAATTAAAATTCCTTTTTAAGATTCAACATCCTGTATATTGTTTTTTAATAATTAAATTCAATTGTTCCCACCGCCTTATTGAATGTGAAAAAGATGGTCCATAAGTCTAAAACTGAAAAAATAGTCAGACGCTAAATACCCTTCCGTGGACTGAATGAGCAGAAGGAATCCGTGTTAGTTGTAGCAGGTTTACAGACCCTTGCGCGGGGCGCGGGGGTTATGCGTCAGCCAGACTCTGGACACAAGTGGCCGCATTCTTATTGAAACAGTATGGCCCCATGACTGCGCTATTTTTATCATAAGCAACTTAAATCTCATTATGAGCTAATACAATATCAAATTTTCCATAGGCGCAGTTCAAGAGTTATCATTCCACCATATCAGTATTATATGAGTAATACACACCCTGTAGTCGTATGATTTATAGTACCAGAACATTGCATGGTCAGTGTTGTTCAACACGTTACTTCCGAGGATAGTGAAATGAGTCCATTGTAGATGAGCCTGAGGCCTCTACCCTATAGTGTCCACGGGTATCGGTGTTGTTTTTTGGGCAATTCCATTAGTGTTCAGGCCCCCCCCACCAGAAACAAAATGCAAAAATGAGGTATTTCCCCCAAAAAACCAGAAATGCCACTCAATATATGTTGTTAATTAATATAGCACACATCCTTGCAAAGCGGCATTGTGGTTCTTGGGGGGGGGGGTCATATTGGAAAATTTCAATTGCATTGAAGCCTGTACTATAATTTTGACCTAAAAGCGGCTTTTTGTAGAATTTATGTACAATGGAATTGTTTTGAAAACCAGCAAAAGTTAAACTTGAGCATTGTCGACTTTTTAATGCGGAATGTTTAAAATTCATCCGTTCTCATGAAAATATAGAGGGCGTCATTCATCCTGATCGGCGATGTCCTGTCCAGGATTCTCCCCAAATGTTATTCACAA
>JAMKCH010008085.1:0-50963 GCA_023653785.1 Ophioderma brevispina
CAACCAAGTGTCAAAAATAAACGACACGGAAATTTGAACAAATTTCATCTAGTGTAGAGATACATTTTACACATAAGATAACATACTCAAACACTAGTGGACTTAATAAGGTAAAAGGACTGCCAGGTAATTTGTCGGCAACTTTTAAGTTTTCCATAACTTTAATCAACAATTTGTATATTCCATGAATATCTGTGCTCGTACTCCACTGATAATTAAACCACAAAGGTGGATGCCGTGGGTAACATGTATACGGCGTGCGGTCTCTTGTTTAAAACGCCATTTCCGTCGTCTGCTGAATTAATGTAAATAATAATATTCAAATATCTTATTTATGGCTTCGGCGACATTACATTAATTTGTTCTGTTTCCCCATAATGGGCGCTGATTTGGTCTTATCATTTCAGGTGAGGGCTAATGTAATGTAAAAGCTTTACAACCTGGCCAAAATCGACTTTGAAAAATCTGGAGGGCACACTATTTCAAATGTGCTCAGTTTCTCGTTAATACTATACGTGGACACAGTAGACTGATTTTTATAACATTAGCAAATTGATTTGAAAAATATTACTTCGCTCAGGAGTGCGCCACCTTTTTAAACGATACAGAACCTGCCAGCTGGTCTATAGAGTCATAAAGCGCTGAGCTCTGTATGTGTGTCTAATCTGACGAGCAAACTCGATTGTCTTGTGTCAAGAAATTCACAGTTTGTAGATTTCTTTTTGTTACCTTCCCTATGGACACATTAACAGTACAATGATAAATAGGCCAGTGATATCTAAGTGATAAGTTTTGGGAAAATTGGAATAAACCTTTTAATGACCCATAAACAAAATGAAATTCCTAAATACACCATTAACTTACAGGCTCGGTTTTAATTGCTTTTGTGTAAACTTCCATAATAATTTTAAGTTTACATAAGATTTTAAATGAAATTTACCTTAAAGAGCCGGGCCTTTTGGACCATCTCACCCGCCGGGGGGGGGGGGGGGTTTGGGGCGGATGGGATGTACTATCATATGTGGTTATACCAATGGATCGCTATAACACTCCCGAGTCCATTGATACAAAAAAAGTACAACAACCTTGTATGACTCACAGTGACGTCAAACATGACGTCCATGCAAAAATGCGAAAATCTCAAAAAAATCGCAAATTCATGATTCCTTCGCTCATTTTTTCAAGCAAAGTTGGGATTTTTTGGCCATGATGGGTGTCAAGGTATGCGCCCACATGCTCTATACTACAAATAAATAAGATTAGTGTCCGGAATCCTTAGCACAAAAACTGGATTTCCTGCTCTATGTTGGTTAAATTTCAATGGGAAATAGCCTTTTTTCGCGCACGCAGTGCGCGATTCCGCAACGCCGTCGTCATAACCGTAGTCCGATTTTTGTGTCTACAATGGTCTTAGCCTCGTCTTACCCAAGAGGGGAGGGAAACATTTGAACTTCGCTCGGTGCGCTAAAATGCCAACAACTTTCGTAAAAGCTTCTAGGTAATCGTTCTCTCATCCCTTCCGGTCATTTACGAAAAAAATGTGGAGGTAGCACCTTCACCGGTGGTTAGGGGTAATGCCGTCAAAGTCGAAGGGTAAGGGGAGTGGTTCCAACCAAGGATATGTTTATTATGCATTTTTGTAAATATTATGCACATATTGCTCCTAAACCTCTATGGGTATGTAAAACTAAGCCAATTGCCTCATTTAGAGCTGAAAACCCGCATGAAAATCCGACTATCCTACGTTTTTAGCGCAAATTGGATTTTCGCCTATTTTTCGTGGAAAATGCTAATTTTGCCGACTCGTGGATTTGATGACGTCATTGTGACATCCCATACTAGTTGTTGTACTTATTTGGTATCAATGAAAGAGGAGGACCAGAGCTATCTATTGGTATCAAATCATAACCCTCGGGTGCTTTATAACGAATTCTCGAGGGGGGGTGGTAACCATCCCCTGGTAAACCGTGTTACAAAAAGGGGCTTGGTAAGTATTGGTGTTAAATCGAGCGCAAGCTTCAAAGAAAAAGCCTGCGTTTCGTCATGAAAAAATAACAAACATGTAAGATACGAGCCTTTTAGGGTTAATCCACCTTTCAGATGAAAGGCTTGGAACATCCTCACCACAAAACACACATACACACACTTCACCCTCACGCTCTAAACCAGTTTTAGACTATGGTTAGCAGTGTTCGTCTGGATCTTAAAAAATCGTAAATGTACAGTAATTCCTTTTTTACAACTTGACTTGTTTCGAATAAAAATATCTATATTTGGCTTCTTCCTTTAATTTTAATCTATTTAGTGGCCGCATCCGAGATGCTTTTCACCATGCAGCGCCAAATGTCCGTCATTAATTTTTGGGATGTCAGATGGAACCATTCTGGCTGTCTCGAGCAATCCCATCAATGTGTAGTTAAAGGGGCACGACCCCTGTTTTGGCACGGTAACTTCCATTCCACAGGTGACATCGAGACTACTTGAGCAATCACCCGACGACCTGCCCGGAAAATCGTGCTTGGCGTCGGGCAACAGAAGAGAAATGGGAGGGAGATCTCTCTCTCTATGTGCTTTGGTCATGTGCTCATCAGATGTTTTGTACTCGATAAGATCCCGGGGCCACTTGTATTCAAGGTGGATATTAATGCGTGAACAAGAAACGCGTTAAAAGGGTCTCTTTTTCCAACAGTACATTGATTAGGGTGTCAAAAACAGCAAAATTGGGAAAAGGTTTGTTTTTTCGTAACCCCGAATTTGTGATGTTCGCGAGATCAAAAGAATCAAATATTGTAATTTGGAAGTAAGCAACACAACAAAGGCCGATATAAGGGTATAATTCTTAACACAAATCCATTGCTTACTTGTTTTAAGGTGCAAAACTGACAAAAGACTTTGATGGTACAAAACAGACAAAAATGCGTGTTTTAGGGTATGTTTTTTTAGTCGATGGTAAAAATACTTTTTAGGTTGCATTTCAGGAAGTCCTGTTCACGCATCATATCCCCTTTGAATACAACTGCCCCCCCGGGCATCAGAAGCCTGGTGTAGGTTCCATCCAGTCTATCCCGTAACTCTTCTTCATGGTCTAGCTTGAAAACACCTTATTGTGTGTTGTATAGGAATGCTGATAGAATGGCCATTACCTCAACCCCATCTGTAAATTTCGCGCCTATATTTCACTCCGTTTTGCAGGTTAGAGATAAAAACGTGATTTGTAATCTCTATAGATTACGGTTAAATTAAATTTGTGACCAATGATGGGGCATGTTTCTCTCATAACATCCAAACCAAACCAAACCTCCTTTACCCTAAGATTTCAACTGGGTAAATGAGAAAAATAGTAGCTTCCTTAGATTTTTGACCACTTCCGTAAAATCTGGGGTCCCTGGGGACTGAGGATATTAGCGATTGGAACCTGGACCTTTTTAAAAATGACCCCTTAATCCTCTATGTGCTGCTCTGAGATATTTTGTTCTGAATGGCTTGGATTTGAAATTTCCTAAATTTGCACTTATGTCCTCTCGCTTCTGAAAATCTTACGGTTTCGGCGCAATCACAGTTTTAACATCACGTCTATTTGACCCGTACCTTTCATGCTTCATTATTGCCGTTGCGCAATCACCACGTATAAAAAGCGAATGCCAACAGGCACTATTTACGTTGGAAAAAGCTTGCAGATTACTTAATGTGGTTCGTCGAGGACCAAATTGTGTAAACACGTAATTCAATACGGAATAAATCGCACATCCCATCTAGTGCTGCAGCACCATCAAGTTTCAGCAATATTCGCACATTTCCTGAAGAGCGCCCCCAATTTTCAAAAAATGAGATTTACACGGTTTGCATTGGTAACTGGCTAGTACACTATACCTGTGAATGGTTAATCCTTGAAAATGTCTGTGTGTCACAAACGAAAGAATTTTTTATTAGAATAATGATTATCGGGGATCCCGAAAAATTCACGGCTGCTGGAAACGGCCGGCCAATGTGACATCGCCGGCAAATAGCGCCATGTACGTATCTACGCTCCATCCATTAGTTGTTGTATGGGTTCAGGAAAGTCAAGTTAGGTTCTCTTCTCGATGGCACTTTTTTCATCATGGACGGACTAAACGTAGCATTTCCTCTCTGCCGTTATTCAATCTGGGATCCAATTCTCATTACAAATTCGCGTATTTTATTATAAATACGCTTTCTTAGCATTCTCGTTCGCAGGTATAGTTTCCTAGACAATGTACCACGTAACTGTGGCCAAAAGTCACTTTTGAAAATGGGGGCACTCTTCCAAAAATTGTGCCATTTAGTGCCATTAAAGTGACCTTAGGAGATTTTTTAGATACATTTCTCTCAAATTGCCACAGAATCGATTGTAGACTACCTACCAATAACGTTCCCGAAGTTTATTGTAACAAACAAGTACAAAAGAAACACAAACCTTTTTTGAAACTTGCCTGCCTAACTTCCTTTGATCCCCATAAACACCGTGCTTTGACTTTCTTCGTGCAACGACAGACTTACTAAATCATCATCTTATGACATAAAGACGGCTTATTCGGCTACTTCACTTCAGGTTGTGATCTTATCCATTGGAAACTTTCCAACTATGCACAAACCTGGGGTTCGTCAAAAAAAAATTGGGGCGCTCTTTCTGGAAATCTCCTCATGTCTTTACAGGAGAGGTGTACCGGGGCCGGAATAATATCATTGTCACAAAGCTTAAATTGATCGAGGGATGTGACTTCTTGAACAGGTGATGACAAAATTAAAAGTGGTGGCCATTTGCCTACGACGCCATTTTCCAAAGTGAAAGCATCTTAAAGGCAAAAAACCTAAGAAGACCCGTTTTTTGGTCTTAAAATGTTTTTTCTTGGTAAGGAGTTCAGTAAAACTATTCCCAAAACTATCAATATTGCATGTGCCGATATTTCCAAGATGGCTGACAATTATTGACACCAACCTGACATCTTTTATAATATAGCCTAGAAGATATTGTGGTTTCAAATTAAAGATTTTCAGGGTCAAGGAGTTGAATAAAACCATTGTCCAAACTGTTCAGATGAATATAAAATTATTGAAGTTTCCATAACGCCACTATTTTTCTAAGATGGTCGACATACAAAAGGCAGATCCTTTTACCATCATACTATACATCACCAGGATGACTAGTTTGGTGACAAAGTGTATGTTTTTAGGTCAATGATGTCAACACAATGTTTTCAAAACTGTCAGTGAGTCGTGAGTCATTTTTAATTTCATGGATTACCAATGCGACACCCAAAACGTGACACCTTAACTACTCGATATGTATTCACCCATAACATTGGATCTGGATTGCATGGGAATTTTATGTTTATGCCTGTACTACTTTAAAAATCGGAATTATTAATTTGTTCTTTTCAGATATTCCAAATGTAAAATGGCCGCGAATTTTCTCACACTTAAATGAACATGGTCACTGTACACTTTTTTGGTAATTTTCCAATATTTTGGGTTTTCGTGTCATAGGACCTAACGCGCAGGAGGACGTTCCAAGGAGTATACTGAGGATTTTGGCGTTGTGTAATTATTAATCCACATCTGGGTTAATATATTATCACTTTGCCACAATAAGCCCGACATTGCAGTAACTTACCTCTGATACTTGGTAGTAACATATTGGGCTATCTGGAAAACAGTGACATATAGAAATAAAACATCACTTGTTTCCTCTTACAGTTTTGAAAATAATTTTATCGAACTCCTTGACCATAAAACCTAATTTTGACACCAAAATCATCTTCAAAGGTTATATAATAAGAATTATACGGTTTTTCGTAGATGAGATTTCGGCCATTCTTGATAAATAGCCTTGTATATAAATTGCCATGACTCGACAACTTCTGGCATTGTATATTGAAACCTCTTGACCCCAGACAACATACATTTTGACACTAATCCGCCTATAATAGTAGCGCTTTACCTTTAAAATTGTGGGGGGGAAGCCATTTTGGAATGTTGGTTAATGCGAATTGCAATCACTTTTAATTTTTGTCCATCACGTACTTTCGTGACCTACACACTCCAATGAATCGATTTAGCAGAGAAGCTTCAGTAGCTTTCCCACAGCCATTGCTTCCAATGGAAGTTTTGTACATGTACTGATATGAATCGTTGAGATGAAACTTGCTAAATTGACTACTGATAGACATGAACTACCTTTACAAAAACTTCCATTGGAAGCAATGCCATGGTGAATGCTAGTATACTTCTCTTGATTTTTAGCTATGATGCAAATGTTATTATTCCGGCCCCTGGTTGGTAGAAATCTAATCTTTTTCACCTCATCTGCAGCACTAATCATAGTGCGTCAGTTCACACTCCATAAAAAACTTTTATTACACCATGTGGGGCACCCATTGGTGTTTATACTAAATGTACATTTTGCGAATTCCCAAATTTCAGAAAATTTATCATATTGTAGAAATTGTTTTTAGGATAGGTTTGGTTAAGAACAATCTATTGGTGGGCCATCAGTTAAAAGTGGTTACTCGTTGCTACTTCAAAGTTGTTTTTTCGGCAATTTTGCATGGAGAAAAAGCACTTTTCTTCGTGTTTTCAAATTATACCACTGCCATTTACCAAATCTAAAGATGTGTGTACCTTTAGGATTGCAACGCCATCTTACTCATTGTGAACCATTTGAATGTTCGTTTTTTTTGTTTTTGTTTTTGACATGGTGAGCTGCTATTGGCTGCAGGAATTGTCAGTCAAAAAATGGTGGTGAAATTATTAATTTGAAATGGCCAAAAGAATGTCGCTGCGTATTATGACATCTTTAACACTTGTGCATAGCTGATATAATTTAAATAGCACTACATCGTAAATATTGTGAGCAATATCTTGCTGGACTCAATGATTCAATTTCTGACACTTCTTAATCATCACTACTCAATTTCAATATGGCTGTCAAAACAATAATTTTAGAAAACCCCGATCTGAGCAAATATAATAGGTATAATAAGAAAAGTAGATCGGTAAAGGAACACAAAAACCTTTGTTGATACGTTTAACCGCTCTTAGGAGTTCACAATATTGCAGCCAACAAAAAAAAAAAAACTTTATCCCCCAAAATCTTCATTAAGCACAATGATAAAAATTTATATTTATAGCCAACTCAAAATGAATGTGTCAAAGAAAGATTAGAAATTACCTTTGATAATACTAACTCACAACAGACATGATTTTTTGATGATGGGTCCAACATTTTATATATATAATAGGACCTAATAGGCCAAAAAGTGAACAAAATATAATTTTTTAGCCGGGAGGGTGCAGGGCAGGGGCAGTTGCCACTCCCGAGAGCATTGACCAGGAAGAAAAAGTTGAAATCATATAAATCAGCCCTTTTTGCCTGCCCACTGGAATTCCCCCACCTCCACCTTAAATCGTGCCTCAAAAACTTTCATCCACCGGGAAATCGCCTCAAAATCGGGAATTTTGCACCCCCCCCCGACAAGTACCCCTGTGTTACCGCCCCTGCTTGTAGTTTAGTCATATCAATGGAAATAATTACTACTTTTCTAGGTATAAAGTTTGCTGACGCAAATCTAGTGGTACATGTTTAGTAAAATTGTTCACCATTTATGCACATTAAAAGTTATACTTTGCCGTTTCAATTAAACACATATACTATTTACACTTTTTATGGCATTCGGGCCATGAACTAATTTTGTTGTTTGTACTGATTATTCTAAACCATATCCAAAACTCACGAAGCATTTCTGTAACACGCTTGTGAATGTTAGTTGCAAGAACTGTGGTCAGGGAGTTGGAGAGTTTAGTTGGGCTCGTTGTGTACCTGTGCCCAACCACGTAAACCAGTGCATTCATTTCATGGAGGGGGTAATCACGATTGTTTCTAACAAATGTTCGTGTATATCAAATATGGCATTATAAGATCGTGTAGATTTAAAACCCCTAACGCCAAGAACTCTAGTCCCAGTTCCTTTAAAGTATGACTCAAGATTTTTGAAATATATTTTTTCACTTACTAACATACTCTCAGTCGCCATATATGTATTTAATTGAAACTAGTCAACTAAACTAAAGATAGTCACCTAAAAGGCCCAATTCTAAAGTTTGAGTGGTATCGCATTTTGTCGTTTGCTGCAGTAAAACATTTAGTGTAGTAAGCAGTGCCATAGGATACGGTTGAATAACTTAATTTCCGTATCCGGAAATTTATAACAAAGTTTTTTTAATTTTATTATATTATATGAAGGTCGTCGATTTGAGCTTAGCTAGTACGTTCGCACATGATGTTATTTGCCATAGCGCTCACGCGCAATCGTTTCCTGATGTGATTGTATCTTACATTTCAAATCTTTATAGTGCACTGAAAGGTCAAGTTCCACAAAAAACTGGTCTTCCAAGTAATTTCATGTTCAAACGGCTTTTTCCAAGGAGACCCCTATCTCCTCGTATATTTCTCCTTGTTTTATCCAATCAAGTGACTATATTAAATCTGAAGAGAGAATCATTGTACTTACCCAAAGACTCTCAAGTTCTCCATATTGTTACCCATTTGCTGATTATTTTCAACCTCGCTACACGTAGGAAAATATGCATCAGAGAATCCTTCGGAACCTTGATGATGTTGTAACAAACCTATATAGTGTCTAACACTTAGCCTTCTGCAATAGTAAGTTTCACCCATCATTTTCAAAATTGTTAATTCTGAGATTGAAACTCTCCATGATTCCAACCATAAATATCTTGGTGCGCTGTGTACCAAGTTAGGTACCAATCTGAAGTGTTCTCTGAACGTACAGTACATTAAACAAGACTCGCAAAAATTGATTACCTAGTCGAAATGGAGTTTTAAATTTGCCAGCTGTAAGATATTCCTACCATCGCTAGATAGAGATCCGTAGATTGAATCCCCTCATCATCATTCGAAAATCTGGGTAATTATATTTGTACCCGTGTATAAGATGGATCGCATGTTTCGTCATTATGGGCCTCTTGTCATGTTCATTTACGTAATAATAGCGAGAATTCGTCAGGTTTTATTGATCGTGAGACTTGTGCACATGCCATACGATCTTGGTCCTTTCGCGGTTGGATTATGTCAACTTTCCTTTGTTGGGTGGCATGTCCGCTAGAAATTTACATCGCCTACAGGGGCTTCAAAATCACGCTGCGCGCCTTATTTATTGTGGTCAATAGCGCACTAGCTTTCCCCCTTATTGCGAGATCTTCATTGGTTGCCAGTCCAGCAACGAATGACTTTAAGATCCTACTGCATGTGTACAATTGTGTGCATAAACTTGCACACTAGATTTGCAACCTGTTCTCATACTTTATGAGCCTGGTCGGGGTGGCCTTAGATCATCTCAAGATCTATGCGCCTTGATGTCCCCTTACCAACGTATGGTTGGCGATACTTCATTTCGGTCATTGGGCCCCAATTGGTGGAACCAACTTCCCATTCAAATTCGCCAGGCTCCAAATTCAAAGTTTTTCAAAAGTTGCTTAAAACACATCTCTTTCAGAAGGATTAGTTTTTAATCAATCCAATGATTTGGCATCACCTTTTTCGCTTTGTGTATTTTGTTGGTCCATTTTAAAATGTATTGAATTTTATCAAATAAGTGTTGTGGGCTGATAGTGTTATCAGGGTAATTGTATATTATATTTTGGTTTTTCTGTATGTTATTTTTTATTGTATTTTAAGGTTATCTGATAACTGTATTTTTTAATATTTGTTTTTTAACTATTGTGAAGTGTGCTTTATCAATCTCGGGAGAGCGCTATATAATACCTCTAATAATAATAATATTATATAATAATAAATAATAATATAAAGAAACCACCCACTGTCCATGAGCTCAACGGGTTCCTGATCTTCCAATTAGATGCTCTCTTAATTCTTGTTAGAATGTCTGCAGATTCCTCCGCCCATGGCACTTTCATCTTGGCCTCGACTCGTCTGGTTCTTCTCGGGTTCCGCTCATTCCCACCTTTACCAAGAATGTCATTGTGCTGCGTTGTTCACTTAAAAGGAGCTTGACTAAGTTACGGATGCGCTGGTATCTTAGCTTGATAGAGAAAAATCGTTTCTCCGTAATTTTCCATTGTGTCACTATAATCAAAAAAAAGAACTTATATTCTGCTGCCCTTGAAGCTTTGGAAATAACCCAACTCATGTTACCCCTATCCCACTAAGGAAGGCTCTCTTACCAAAGATTCATTAGAAATCTTTGGAATTTCCAAAGTTAAAGATCTGCTTGTTCAAGGCAAAATTCTTCAATTGTTCACCTCTAAAACAACAGTTGTTTACTGTTTCACCTGGAAACATGTTTTATGTATAACTCCCTCGTGGGTTCTTCAATTTGTCTTAATGCATATCCACTGATTCCTTCCCCCTTAGCTATCTGCAGGGGAGATGCACCTTAGATTTCTAATAACATCAATGTCCCTTTGTGCCAAAAACAACCAAACCCTGCATCATGTTTTACGTTTTGTAAAAAATGCTTGAGACATGGCAATACAATGGCTGGCATGATTCTAATTTAGCTTTATCTTGTGCTCACTTTTCACTGCCTCTGAGGATATTAAACTCTATGTCTGATCTTGTGACAGTGGGGAAATAAAAACTACAATTCCCCAGAGGTTCTCCCCACTTCACCGCGCCGCTTGACCTGGTTATCATATGCCCAACTTATAGATTTGTACTCTTGAACTTACCCTTCCGTTCAAACACATATTCATGATGCTCATCAAGGAAGCTCAACAGATATGCCAGTCTTGCAATGATTTGTCTGAAAAGGGGTTAAAAGTCGACCTCCTCGGCTATTGTAAGCCCAGGTTTACCTCTCACTGAAAAATTTTCCTACTCTGAAATCAATTATCATCTCTCTTGCCACAACCGAACTTTTTAAGATGGTCAGGAGATTTACTAAAAATTGTGCTCTGTACATCTTTTAGCATCTACTTTCAAAATGTGAACCATCTTGGCTTGACCCACCACTTTTAACATTGTAGGCATTCTTTTTAAAATTATTTTCCTTTTTGTCTGTTTCCACTTAATTGATTTTGTGTAACTAAATTTTATATTTCATGAGTCTGGTTTATATCTTTGCAGCGAGACCGCCGCACAGTGAGCCAGAATCACCTCAAAGCTGGCCCACAATCAAAATTGTGATGTGACCTTTTATGTTTTTTTTTTTTTTAAATTAAGGCTTTTAATTCAAAAATGTATCAGTTACATATTTATTTTTAAAGAGTTTAAAGTGTCCATATACGGCCGTAAACATGAAAAAAACGGGCTGTGTGCTCTTAAAAATGATGATACCACCAAATATGAAAACTTCCTTGTGACGAAGGAATAATAAAGGATCATTTTTTAAATTGCCTCTATCTACCACATGATTCTACCAGATTTAAAATACTAATGAAACATAGGTGATAACATTTTAAGGGGAAAATCCTTTTTTGACAAAAAAACTGTCTATAAATACCTTTTATTTGAAAAGATGCATCTAAGTTAGGATTCCCGTTGGATTCCCCTATGATTCTTATATCAACATTTTAATCAAAGCCTATGTTTTCAATTATACTAATTTTTTTTGCCACAATTTTTTTTGCCACCTGCTATTGGAGGTATTTTAAGTGCACCACACCTATGCCAAAAGGCCCTTTTTAATGAACTTCCTTGCCCGCAGCACCGCGCTGCGATGTATGCACTATTTATAGTCCGGCTAAATTTTCGTTAGAACATTCCAGCAATTGAAGAGGTACGATGCTGATAGTTCTGGAGGTATAATATTATGTATTCATATCTGGGAAAACAATATTCCCATATGACCAGCATTTATAAAAGACAAACGTGTAACTTCAGTCTAAGAAGATCATGGAATAAAGTTTATTTGAGGCTTTGCGGAAAATTTGGTAAGGTCTTGTTGCGATAGTAATTAAAAATAAATGACCAGGAAAAAATCGTGAACGTAAGTCTGCAGCCTCTCTCTGCTTTGAAGTCTTAAAATGTAAATGAAAAAAAGTAATACTTTCAGCAAGAAAATCAATCCAATTCATAGTTGTTCGGATTATAAGTATTCTGAATACGGGCTAAAATGGTATAAAGGTGGCATTTCCGTGATTTCATCACCTCCTGTTTTAGTTCATTGCTCACTAGATATCCTTGAGAAAACTTATCTCAAAATTTTAGCTTGATCCCGATCTTGCAGTTTTTGTTTTATGAGGCAATTGCTTGTTTCCCCCGGTCCCATAGGCTACTGGCTGTAATTTCTGTCCGTTTTACGGACAGAAAATACAAAATTGCTAATTCTTACAGATGCGACTAAAGTTGCACGTAAGAGTGGGACACATGTATTACTAAGGCCTAACGGTTTTCAGATACTATAAAACTCTCAACATTTTTAGGTAAGTCCGGGGGACGAGGCTGTGGATTCACGAAATGCCCCTTTAATGAAACGTAACGTGAGGAGAGGTGTAACACTGATCTCAAAGTATATGTATTAAAAAAGGCGATTTGGAGAGTGGGAAAATAAAAAATAACGCACTTTTTACTCGAGGGGGTCCAAAGGTTTCCGTACAATTGTCACGTAAGAAAAAATGACGAAATAGCTAACGCCCCAATCAAATGTGAATCCTTTTGTGATGCTGAAAACCGTTCCCCAAGTCTCACAAATCAGTGTCTTATGCTTTATATGTTTCACTTTGTCTTCAAGAAGCATTAGAAAACGGTATGTCAAAGCTTTTTCAAAATGGCATTTTTGGGGATCACTACCACTGTGTGAAATTTGTTTAGTAAACCTCCTTGATTTACCACAATTTATGCAGATCAGAGTGAGAAAACATTTTTGCTGACCGCATAGATCCCTTACATCCGAAAGTAAAATCATACCACCTGACCATCACCGCAAAAAAGGAGGTAGCGTTATTTATCTTGTTAGATCTAAGAGCATTTCCCTACTACTAAACACATGGGAAGGGGTCCGCTCCGTGATTTTTTGAAAAGTGGCAAAGGCATTTAGGGATTTAAGGGGTATATTTCAAAATACTACAGTTTTTATTCCTTAACTCTTTATTCTTTTTCGAAGTCATGTTTTTTGGACTTTTTTAGTATGTTACATGTAATTTGTAGTCTATAATTTTTAAAGGTACAGTAAATTTTTGATGTACTTTTGTATTTATACTTCTAAATGACGTCACATATACCAAACTTCTCATGTCCAAGAACCCCTTATCTTCTAAAATAGTCCTTGTTTTTATGGGCCCTTTTAGGATACCCAATGCACTACTGTGACCATCCGAAGACAATTTTATTGATGACGTCATACATAATTCTAGATATTACCATCAACTTTGTCTCATGTCCATTAACCCTTATGCTAAAATAGTCATTGCTTTATGGGCCATTTTATGGAATGGCAGTGTTTTCAATGACCAATCAGAAAACATTATTTTGATGACGTCATACCATATTTCTAGATATTACCATCAAATTTCGCATGTCCAAGACCCCTTAAATGCTAAAATGTCATTGTTTTATGTGCTATTTTTATGGATTAACAATGCATATTATCAATGAACCAATTCAGAAAACAGCATTTTGATGACGTCATATATAGTTTCTAAATTACCATCAATTTGCTGTCCAAGACCCCTTAAATGCTTCCAATGTCATTGTTTTATGGGCTACTTTATGGGTTTACATGCATATTATCAATGACCAATCAAAACAGTATTTTGATGACTCATCTTATTCTAAACATTAACCTGCAAATTTTATCATTTCCTCAGAACCCCCTATATGTCAAAATTATAATTGTTTTATGGTCCATTCAATACATTACAATTAATTTTTCAATTGACCAATCAGAAAACAGCATATTAATGACGTCATACCAATTTGAAAATACTTCCATTGAACTCAGCGTGTCAACAAACCCCCTAATATACCTTAAAATTGACCAAATCAACCTTCTAATTTCAACAAATATTTTTGGCCAGCTTTGATTCAATTCTGGCCCACTGTGCGCTGGTCGGGTATCTCGTTGTCCTATCTCGTTGTCCCCTTTTTAACTGCCAGAAATGTTTATCTTTTAATGTTTATATATATCTTTTATTTGTTTGGATTGTATTTTAATGAATTGTTGTGAATAAACTGGCTGATTGAATAATTAGTAGGTAGAAGGGGGGTCCTCGTGCACCCCCGAAGTCAATTTCTAATCAATGTCTCGGTATCAGAAAAAAATGCGTAGAAAACGATTAGCTATGTTAAAAATTCAAAAATTGTCCCACGTGCCATTTTTAAGTAAATCTATGCAAATTAAGATCGCCATTACAGACAAATAAAGTTTTCACCGTATCTCAACAACAAGAAACAACAATTTCTCTTCTAGAGCCATTATGACCGCTTGCCATGCATATTTGTATTGTTGTTTTGCTTCGGATCCAAGATGATAGCCAACATGGCCGCCTCAAATATCTGATAAGTATAAAAGTGCTGAATGTCTGTATTATTTAGTCGTATAGTCACAAATGACAAAATAAATTAAGGACTATATGGCTTCGACTATTAGAAACTCATACCTGCCTTTTTTGCTTAGTGGATATATATCTAACATTCAATATGGCGGCCAATATTTCCGCCTTTGAAATGTGTTAAAACTTATAAATTCCCTTATATTGTCCCAAAATTAGGATGAAAATGTGAATTAAAGTGCGAGAAATATGGGTGCGACCAATTAAAACTCAAAGCTGGTATTTTTGGTTGGTTAACTTGTTTGAAATTCAATATGGAGCTAATATCACCAAGTTGAAAAATCTTGAAGGCGGCTTTAGTAGCCGACATCTTTAATTTAAAAAAATACTCCTGAAACAAAAATAGCAGTTATGCGTTACTACTGATATTAGACATATTTTAATTTGCACTTTTGTTATTATTTCTGGATGCTATGTCTAGATATACGACAGAAATGTGGTAATTTTTAAGGTCAAAATTGTTTGAATGTGGCCATATTAGCCGCCATCTTAAATTTGAACAAACAATATTGCCAGCTCTGTGTTAATACTGGTCAACACATATATCTCATACTTTAATTTAGACTTTTATTATTATTGTGAGATGATATAACCAGTTATAAGGTAATTTTCCAGGGTTTAAAAGATTCTTGAAGGGGAGAAATGTGTAGTTCCATTGAAATTTAAGAATGCATATTAATTATTATACAAACAAGATAGATATGAGTTTCATATGGTCAAAGACATACATCTCTTACTTCAAATTATATTTATACTATTTTATGACTATACAATTAGATATTACAGGTATACATCATTTTTATGTTTTACACAACATTGGAGTGGCCATGTTGGCCGCCATCTTGGATCCGAAGTAAGAGAATAATACAACTGTGATCGACAAGAGTTCACATTGGCTCAGGAACAACATCTCGTGTTTCCTTGTTGTTGAGATATGGTGAAAACTATGTTTTTTCTGTAATGGCGATTCTAATTTGCATAAATTTACATAAAAAATGGTAACTGGGGCAATTTTTGATTTTTTTTAACATAGGTAATCGTTTTCTACGCATTTTTCTGATATAGAGACATTGATTAGAAATTCAGGGGGGGGTGTGACGAGACATCCTTTCTGCCCACCAAAAACTAATAGTACCGAAGAATTTTTGCTTAAGACTCTTTTTAGACTTTTTCCCCCAAAATTCACTTTATTTTTTACTAAACTACTAATTTTCTTACGCAGGTAGATTACGCCGCAGGCCTATAAAGTTAATAATCTATAAACAAATACTCTTTTCTACTCTTTTACGGAATAAACCTCCATATATGCACTTTATTCCGTCATAGGACAAGAATCTAATGAGAAAAAACACGTATTGCACAGAAAAACACCTGATATCAAGAAAAATACTCAACGTTCATTTATGCTTAAAAAATACAAACTCAATATATCATTTCTTTAGTAAGGGCATGCACATACGCATACACGCATACATATACACACTGACACAATACACTGTAAAATAGTGTTTAGAAATTCTGGACAAACGTGTTTATATGATTTAACGGTTATCCTTCAAACATTCAAAGTGCCTAAACACGAATTAATAATGTTGAAATCCTAAACATAGTGGTCATCTTAACACTAAATAGTTTGACCAGGATTTATACATGGTTTTACAGTGTACATATATACCAAAGTCTAAAGAAAATAAAGAAATTGGATTTTTGTAAAGTGTAATACGGTTATTTTATTTAAGATATTAAAAAAATAAACTAAAACAAAATAAAATGTCAATAAATAAAAAGAGTAAACAAACAAACAAGAAAACCTCGGAAACCCCACCTAAATAATAATAATAATAATAATAATATCTCACCTAAAAAAAGACTATTTTTACAGTGAAATGCATGTATGCATAGAGGTGAGTACAGACTCAACACACGTGTCACAATTAAGTATTAAAGTTTGCATCAATGTAGGCGAGCAATTCCACCGCATGCAATTTTATATGAAAATCGATACAAAGTCTAGTCAAATATCTAACCCTCTTTATGAGTTTAATGCTGAAAGACACAAAATCTCAAAACTAGGTCGAAAAGTCAAGGGCAATGTTACTACCAAAACGATCTATCTTTGTATATACTTAACTAACCGTGGTATCGATACTTGTAAAGGGTAAATTACACGAGTATAATTCACATCAAAATAAATAATCTCGGATAATATAACCTGGAATTGTGAATAATTTGAAATTGAGGAATTTAAGTTGACCGATATGCCTTTTGTTCAACTAAATTTGGAAAATATCGCGTACGTAACATATAACACGCAAGTGGAATTGAATGACTCATGTCCAACATATCGTTTTTCTTTTCTTTTGTATTTTTTTACTCTACGGGGGTGAAGTGGTGACTATGATAGTAATCGACACGAAGCCTTGTCGATATTGATCTTTGATACCGTTTAGTAATGTTTTGTTTTTCAGACACACACACGCAACAGATCAATGAGCGCAAAAGGCAAATAAACACGACGTGCTACAGGCTGGAGTTCATGAGCCATTGAGTTTCAAAGTAGTCTGTATTGAAAAAATACGCATATGAAACATAGTTTTATGTCGGAGCTGATCTCAAAATGACTTGGCCTTTGGACGGAAATGTTGGTTTGACCGTGTTTCAACATTTACAAATATGATAAGTCCGGATCATCGCACTACACTTACTATATAACTCTTCTGATATCGAGATACGGGACAGATTTGACTCGAACAAGACTAGTTATGACGTCGGCGAACATAACGTGTAAGGTGTTTGCAGTATTTCTTTTTTAATTGAGTGGATATGGAATTGGAGTCAACGCGCACGTCATCCGTATTATATCGCACGGTTAAACGTAAAACATTATTGATGAAACGCCCAAAGTACTGGTGGTGATTTTAAACCGTATCTTATAATGAACATTGTATTACAAGATAGCTTGTGTACCATTTCCATAGCAACTGATTGTATGGCAAACAGTATGTCGCAAGGACGAAATTAGCAAGCGGAACTACCAACCTTGACTTAACGTCTTAATGATCAATTCATTTTACGCTTTTGGAAAAGGTCAAATGAGGTGTGCGTTGTACTTTTCTTTACAATAAGAGTTCTTGAAATGGTGTGACATTATTATGACTGAAAAGACTTTGAGTTTGAACTATACCATGTATACTGTCAGCTGTTTCGATTAGCTTAAAAGCTTCAGGATTGTATTTCGTTTTGCATAACTCCATTAACATGAATAGACAAACTGGACGCAATGAAGACACGGCGCGAAGGCGCAATATCTACGCGAGAAAGCATCTTCAAAGCGATCTGGATGCACAAAGGGACATGGAGAGAGTCCACTTGCAGACAATACGTAATGAAAAGGTCAAACTGCAAAAGGAATTAGAACGAATGCGAAACAAGGGACAGTATATGGTTAGGAGACACGGGGCTTCCAATCATACTCAAAGACTTTTAAAACTGCGATTTACGAGTGAACAATCGGATACAATCGATGATGAGGATGAAAGTGATCAAGATAATGAAAATACGACTAGGTTCAAAGGACTGCCAGAAATAACTCAGTCTAAAAAGGGTGGAAAATCTTTGACGCGGGAGCAGAGAATGAATGAACGTCGCCGGAGAGAAGCTGAAAAAAGGCAAGATGCTTTAGTTGCCAAGGTGGGGAAACTTGCCGAGGACTTCAAAGACAATGATATGACTCCTTTGCAGAGACGAAGCCTATCTCCTGCTGCAACCAGTTCTGATACGAAGAACGAAGGTGCGCGAACTTCCAAATCAGATGGCTTTTACAAAACCTCGCCTCAGTGGCAGCCAAACAGGACAAACGTACGGCCAACACGGGAAACCTCTTTCGTTGATAATATAGATTTGACGCAGGCCAAAAACTCGGTTGCTCGTCGACTGCTACAGACCAACTCATTGGAAGAAGCAAGTGATAGTGAAACAGCTACACGGAAAGTCTCCCACGTCTTACCGATAAATGACGCCGAACAATCAGATAATTCAAAATTACCCCAGTTTGCGGAGGACTTAGTCTTTGACCAAGACAAATTTGCTCCGGATGGACACATGAGAACAGTCCATTTGCTCCCAGATAGCAACGAAGCCTTCAGAGAGGCAAAGAAGGCAAGGTATTTACGTTGGAGAGGACCTGATAAGAGAGATAGAGAACTTAGTGTCGGGGAAATATTTGGAGAGGAAAGAGTGCAATGATTTTGTCCAGTGTATTTTGCTAGGGATATAAGCGCACAGGCAAACGAACGCAAACGGCTTTTCCACCTAGAGTCCGCCTGTCGTAAATGTCCACTTTTAGGACTACACATTGAAATCTCTTTTTGATGCCAAAAACTGAAGCTCTTTTTGTATTTTGCTAGGGTAACACACAAGCAAACAAACCCAAACAGCTTTTCTGTCAGAAACGCCTTAGCTGCCTAAAATTCTTTCGTACCAACTTACCAACTCACAAACCGTTTTTAAACAAAATCAAACAGATAGAATGTCGATATATTTTGTTTTATTTGCAATTTACAGTAAAATAACGCAAAAAGCCAAAGAATGTCAGTATTTTATTTTTTTTGTAACGTAGTATTTTGAATGAATTTTAAACACTAGAGCCGGAGCTCTAATTCGATTTTAAAAATCTGAATACATTTTAATACCTATTACCATTTGTCGGTAGTACGATTGAAGTAAAACATGGTACCGTAAGAACCCTAACAAATTTGACATTTTACGGTATTGTGATTGCAACCGTTTCAGCCAATAACATTACGTAAGCGTTTACAAGGTTTTATTGTATACTTTTACAACAAAATGTACATTTTACAGTTACTCAACGTAAAAGAGAAGGTCTACATTGGTGGACAGACTTATTAATTTGGGGCGGTCATCAGTGCTTTTCAATTCACTACCTCTTGCCAAGTTCTGTAACAACGCATGAAATATACTTTCAAATGTTGATTGAGTTCTTTTTTTTACATTGATGAGCGGCAAAACCAGAATTTTGGGCGGTTTAATATACCCACACTACACCATGTACACATAACCACATCATCATGTATCACTAGAAAGCTTATAATTATGTCTACTTTAATTAAGGTTAGACATGATGTGTAATTGCCAAATTGGGAGAAAGGTATATTTGGGGCTATTCTTGTAAGAAGTTCCATTTTTGGTCAAAAATATTATTTTGTATTTTTGGTCTATATGATATCTATGTAAGATGATTTATCAATGGATGTAGGTTTACTCCTGTATTGCTCTAGAAATGCTTCAACAGACAACTGAAGATTGGGAAATGTATTGTAAGTAAATATATGCAGTATTGGATGCAAATTTTCGCTTTTCTCTAAATGCTATTTCTTAAATATTGTTTTCATTTAAATCTTTGATTACCTACAAAAGTCAAAAGCACTTTTCACTTCCCAAACATCAAATATTATGACCCAGTGTCACATATGTTTAATGTAGCTCTATCCCATTTTATATCATAGTATCTCGCTAAAGACAATGGCGAATATGATGTATCACTTATTTTCAGATTTAATGAGCTAAAAAAGCAAATTTTAATAAATTAACAATGTTTTAACTTCAGCAGTATGATGGTAAGAAAATTCATGGTAAGAAAATTCATATTTTCAGTTAACATTGCCTCTATCTGCATAGTTTATGCAATTCCAGACGAATATAAATTAACGGAGTTAAGCGGACAAGATAGCTCAATCAGGTAAGCGCTTGACTCCAGTGTATTGTGCTCATCCATGCATATAGGCGTGCGTTCGAGCCCTGTGAGATTAAGCTATCTTGTAATTTCCGTGGACAAGAAATTAACCGCTTGGTTGTCCCGATTTACCCATGCGATATTTGGGAAGCTGGTCCCGGCTGCGATGGTTATCTCGATGTATGTTTGCTGATAATGGGAAAGCGCTGATCCCGATCTGCTGCATCCCTTGAAATGATGCTAAATGGTTTATGGTATGGTTGGGCCACAGTGATCAGCGGCCATTTGTGAAAGCGCTTAGGGCCAATAGCATAAGGCGCTATATAAATCTCTGCTATTATTATGATTATTATTATTGTTACATGACTTGTTTCCGTAAATGCACGTGTTCCATAGATATAATTCATAGGTAGATCATTTTTTACCAAATATTAACAAAATTAAATTATGCAAATTAGGCATTTTACACAGCTTTGTAGCTGTATAATTATTCTAATGCGAGTATTAATGATCTTTCAACCATTTTGTCAAATGTATTTAGCACCAGTAGATCTATGGCACATCGTACTCGTTTAAAACCGACTCTGTTTAACCATGGAGTCATTATAGAGTTAACATTAAGTTTTTCCAGTATTATACATAATGTGGCTCTGAAAAGGGTGATGCTTTTGGTATGTAATCAAAGTTTTAAGTTAAAAAACAGAAATAGCATTGTGAGAAAAACACAAATTTATACCTGATACTGCGTATTATGTATTTCACATTTCTCATCATTTAATTGCTTGCTGTAGACTAATGGAGCATCATACAGGTTTAAAATTTGCACGTATGGGTAATGCTTGTTTTATAGATGTCACATATAGGAAAGCAAAAAAAAATAATATTTTGGACCAAACTTGGTCTTTTTTACCCAAATGCTCCCACACAAAATACATTTTCTCCCAGTTTAGCAGTTATATAACGCCTTACCTTAAAGTAAACACAATAAGCTTTCCAGTGATTCATATCGTTGGTGTCTGTAGGGTGATAATGTTTGTAATTAATTAAAGAGTTTTTTTTCTGAAGATTTTGAGAAAATACACATTTTAGTTATACAGGGTGAGTCAAAAAACTTGACCCTGATTGTGTCCGCCATTTGAATTTTTAAGAAATATATATCTAATATATGTAGTATCATCTGAAAGCTTAGATCATTATCTTTAATTTGCTGCAAAGATCATTCACATCGGTTAGGTCTAGACCGAGCTACAATCGTTTGAATCAAGTGTCGGTTTTGCGCTCTGTCCACGGATTTACATTAAAATGAACGGCGTTCAGCGAAGGAAACCAGTGTCCAGAAGAAAATCGGGCTATTTATTGACTGCAGAATAAATGTGACGCTATTTAACCCCACAAAATTCAGTCACAATTTACTATCGATGCCCTGTTAACGTTTCTACGTCCTCTTGTTACACGTATCATCAGTTTCTGAAGGAGTTGAATGAATCATACCAATTACCATATGAAGGAACGACATCGGTAACAACCTTTTGAGGTTTAAAGTATTGTCTATATTTGTAGATCCAAATATGCCACATCTTGAAAAAAGTGTTTCAAATAAAACCTACCATTTAATAGACCAGTTAACATCCTACGTCACTTCTTTTGTTGCCTGCGAATCCATTCCTGCGAATCGTTATGGCCCATAGTATTAAAACTCTAACAGATACAATTGCCCAGTGTGTAACAGTCAGGCCGACCTATTTCAAGATACCAGGCCCTAACATGTTTACAAACATTGCTGTTAACTGGTCTATATCACTGGCTTTTACACCTTTAAAATACCACTTTATTTGACATAAACATAAACATACCCTTATCATTCTGGGGAGTCATTTGCTTAGTAGGCCGCCGTGCATTCAAATGGGAATCCGTGGATAGGGGGAAAAACTGAAGTCCTACTTGATTCAAAAGACTGTGGCCCGGCCTATACTTAACTGATTGGAATTATCTTTGCAGCAAAATAAAGATAATGAAACGGGCGTTCTGATAATGCCACATATGTTAGATATATGTTATTTACAAATTCAAAATGGCGGACACAATCAGGGTCAATTTTTTTTTACTCACCCTGTATATAGTTACTGCACATTTTGTAGTTCTAACATGCTTATTGTCGGTTTATTAAGATTCATAGTGACCTAAATCCTAGTTCTACGGATGGAATGTAAAGACCCCCAAAAACGAGTACGCAGCCATGTCTAAATACCCCCATAGGTTACAAACCATTGCGTCCTTGCACGAAAACATAAAATTATAATCAATATTAAAAAAAAAAAAAAATAATAAAATTCGTTTTCCTTCAGCTAATTTGATACCTTCTTGCCCCATTGCCGATCAATATTGCACAACACAATACCCATTATAAAAAAATCTATCCCCTTGTAAAAGTTGCCAATTAAAAGAGTTAGCCATATTGAATGCCATTCAGTGAAAGACTATGAAAAGACCGCCTCTTCCCGTGAAGTGTGGGTCACTTAATGCATGGTTGTGTATTATTGTAACATTGTATAATGCCTCTCTTTGCAACTTTGAAAATGCTGACACATTGTCGTAAAATGACATGGTGTTGGCTAATGATCACAGGGAGCAAGAAAGAGTGTCAAATTTGCGAGAACAACACAGACTATGATATCATTTTAGGTTTTTGTGCATAGACCAATGGTTTGCCTAAAATTTGGGGGGGGGTATTTAGACATGCTGCGTTACTTTTTGGGGGTCTTTATTTCACAGATGTCGATATTAATACCAATATCTTCAAAATATATTGACCCAAAATGGAAGTCTTGACAAAATAGCCCCAAAACACATTTCCACATCATACCTAATCTGAAAGATACATTTAGTTCATGATATAGGTGTGTGTCGGGTGGCTATATTAACTCCTAAATAGCCACTTGTACAGTATGTTGCTCTCCCTTTGTCGTTTTTTTTTTTTTCTTTTTTTATTGCTAAAAGTTATACTCTAATGTTTTACAGCTATTTTGGTGGCAGAATTGTCGCCAGGAAAATATTGCTAAAATATTTATTAGCGAGGCAATTTCTTCGAGACAATGTCAACCATTTACTGTAATTAAAGTTTACACTCCTAAAAATACGGTGCAAGGGGGAAAGGATTGACAAATGAAATAAAAAGTATGCTGGTGGGAAGACGGTTATATAATCAAAATCTAGCAGCATAGCGAATATACCGTCAAAATAAATAAGTCTCCCTGAACAAAGGTACTATTTTCTGGAAAGTTAGGCTCCTTAACTGATTACAAAAATGTGAAATGTTACGGCAATATTACACATTTAAGTGCAAAAAAAATCACACAATAGTAATCTTCTTCTTGAAATGCGTCATTTATTAAATTTGATGACAAATAAAATGGCACTTTGGCATAGGATTTAACATCGAGAAAATCCCGGACGGAGAAGTATCAACATGCCCAGTACAACACAGGAAAATCACAGACACTTGATTTTGGTACCAATGGATAGCTATGGTCATCTTCTTTCCATTGGTACCAAAACGAGTACCAACATGCCTAGAATTACGTCAGGCTGACGCTATAAAGTTCACAAGTCAGCACAACTGTAAATTTCCATAGTGCACAGTGTAGAATAGGGGAAAAGTGTTTTTTCACCAAAAATGTTTGCAATATCCGATTTCCACACGGTTTTTGCTCTCTTTGATGGGATATGACTAGATTTATACTCAGAGCGTTTTAGTGCTACTTTTTTTAGTCTGAAATATTGCGAAATATCAATTTTTCACCCTATATCCAGTATTTTTTATACTTTCCTCAACTTATGACGTCATAGTGATGTCATAATGGGAATGTTGGTACTTAATTTGATACCAATGGAAAGAAGAAACTCTAAGCTATCATGTGGTACCACATTTTTGGGAATCGGATGTTCAGTAATAGGGGGAAAAGAATCTTTTAAAAAAATCTTTAAAACTTGATTTTCTCGACTGTTAAAGCCCTATGCAAAAAAGTGTCATTTTTTATTTGTCATCAAATTTAATAAATGAAGTCGTTTCAGGGATAAGGTCAATTGCTGTGTGAAACTTTTTTGCCCATTAAATGTGTAACATTTCCGTGTACATTTTATATTTTTGTAACCGGTTAAGTAGCCTAACTTGTCTAGAAAAATGCACATTTGTCAGGGGGACTTACTTTTTTTGAACTGTATAGGTATTTGGATATTGGTATAAAGAGCTGCCCCATGTAGCCTCTTTGTAGCTTATGAAGGACAAAAGATCTATTTTAAAGGGCTTCCTCTCCTTATCCAGCGATGTCCTTTGAAAACAATTTGGGTGTTTACATTTTGTAAAAAAAATATTAAAAGCAGCAAGAGTTACAGGCAATTCCTGCGACGGAAAATCAAGGTGTTGACATCCCTGCCAGAATTTACAGTGTATCTAGCTTGTTTTTTTTTTTACACAATTACAAAGCAAATTTTTGAAGAAGGGTGGGCGAGCGCGGGAGATATTCAGGTCTTTCTTTTAGAGTACTATCTGCATGATTCTAGCAGAATCTATGACGAAGCGAAACTCAATCCGTGCACGTGAGGATCATGTAAACCTGATGCAACCCTAGACAATGAACTGAAATAAATCAGCGCTCATTTCAATGGTATCCACATAACACAGTCCCTGTGGTCGAGTGGTATTTCTCACACCTACATGTAGATAGCGAGAGTGACCGGGTGCGAAACCGTGTATTTTTCGTCTTTATTTATTTCGATGCTCGCCAGTTTAATTGTTAAACTTTGGAACACGCTTCCCTGCAGTGAAAAAAATCAAAATTGATTGCATGAAAATAATATTATTTTGTACTTGAAAGAAACACTTTACATAATAAAACATTGGTGACATGAAAGATGTGTCCAGAATTATTTTTTTGTTGAAACACTCATAAACACAAACATGCCATCAAATGTTTCAGGCCTCTGACCTGCTACCTCCAACCAGCTACTGTGAGACCCCACCAAACCTTATAGTCATATAGCAATGCATTAAATCACCCATCGGACAATGATACGGGTGTACATATGGTCCATTTTCATGAAAACGGTGCATTTCGGAGGTAAGACACACCCAAAAAATTGTCTCAAAATTGTATGTTTTATGTTTTAAACATTTAAGTATTCAATACCTATTACGGGAAAAATAATATTGCCAACAACACTTCTTACGTTTCTGCACAGTATGCACACAAACATTTTGTACAGCAAAAGGATAGGGTTTATTACGTTATCAAAATTTTAAATCAACAAAATATGCCAACTGATGACATTATCAGAAAGGATGCTGGGAACAATTTTTATTTGTACGAAGTTAAAGTTTGAGTAGCTAATTGAACTCAAGAAATATGCTCCAATTTGTTTAGTTTATTACGTTATCCTTGAGTAGTGAATTCTGCCTGAAAATATAGACTTTATAATAAACGAATATTAAGATACCTTTTACTAATTTATTCTAAAGGTACATTTAATTGACACCATATCATTCTATGGCCAAATTATAGTTGATGATGTTAACTAAAACGCATTCAACGTAATAAACGATAACGTCAATAATGTAGTAAACATTTTTGACCATTTTTCACATCTCCCATTGACTAAGATGTATCTGATTGAAAGTTTATATAATTTTTGTGGTCGAAAAATAAGTATCTATGCCACTCTTGATCAATATTTAAATAGCTTGTTTGGGTGCTGAGAAATGTGGATAACGTAATACACTTCCTTAAAAAGGTCGCATTTTTTTACAAAGTTCAACATTTCTTAGACTTTTTAATCATGTTAATAATCATTTTGAGCTGAAGAAAACACTATTTCTAACTGCTGCATTATGTTTACCTTGAAATAAGATGCACAATCAATATCTTAGTAGAAGTTTTACCAAACTTAGGAACTGCTTTGTGAAGGATAACGTAATAAACAAGGTTTTCACGGACATTATGCTTGTATTTCAAAATTATAAAAATAAAGTGAGAATACAAGGAAAAATATCATTACATAATTTCTACATATGTTTCACAACAAGAAACATTGATATTCGGAAGAATTCAAGCTGCTAAGTATTTTTTTTATTTTTTTTATAATTTTGATGTTGCGCTTTGGACATCAATTTTCTCCTATTTTTCGATGTTTGAAGGCAAATATCTCATAGAAAAGAAAACGGAAAGCATGGCAAACTATATATGCCCAAATGCAGCTCAACGACCTCTATCGAAATATTACCATTTTGTTCCAATAAAGCATTGTTGAAAAGACTTATTAACCAAAGACACAAAATCTCTGGAAATGCACCGTTTTCATTAAAATCGACCATATACGCCATGTGATCAAAGAGAGAAAGATGCTTGCATAAGGACTTTGATTACGCATATCGGCGAAGTAACTGATTTCTGCGCAGGTTATTTTTAAATATTATACCTTTCAATACTCTGGTGTATGTCAAGTGCAAAAGTTGCACATTTGTTTGAAAATGAATAAAATGTCATTACAATTTCTTTTCCTAAATATCAGTGACCAGTAGATATACATCATGCTGCATTGACTTCAAATTACTTTTTATCTGGAAGTACAGAGCCATTGCTATTACCAGTTGAAAAAGATTTCAGATGCTCACCAGCCGATTGAGATTGAGCTATTTTTTTCATGATGTAAATGTAAAGCACAAGATACTTGTCCTCTTTCACGAATAAATAAGCCTTCTTCATGAAAGAAAGTTGTTTGGCAGACTGTGACCTAACATCTTTGTGCAGAAACAAAACTTACAGCAACTTGCCGCGTAACCCCATTTCTATGCAATTTACCGCGTTGTTAGCATAAGTCGCTAGACCCCCTTCTTTTGTATTCTTCTAAAAACATGGTGGTAAATTGAATAGAAATGAGGTCCAACAATAAGTTATGGATATTGGTTCTGCACAAGGTCACAGCTTACCAAGCAACAGATCCACCACGAGTTTTGTTCATATTTTCTTTTTTCAATAAATGATGTAATATACAATCACAATTATTGAACTCACAGTAGAACCTCAAAGTTTATTTTAATCGCGAACGATAATAATAATAATAATAATAATAGCAGAGATTTATATAGCGCCTTATGCTATTGGCCTCTAAGCGCTTTCACAAATGGTCGCTGATCACTGTGGCCCAACCATACCATAAACCATTTAGCATCATTTCAAGGGATGCAGCAGATCGGGATCAGCGCTTTCCCTTATCAGCAAACATACATCGAGATAACCATCGCAGCCGGGATCAGCTTCCCAAATATCGCATGGGTAAATCGAGACAACTAAGCGGTTAATTTCTTGTCCAGGGAAATTACAAGATAGCTGAATCTCACAGGGCTCGAACGCACGCCTATACGCATGGATGAGCATACACTGGAGTCGAGCGCTTACCTGATTGAGCTATCTTGTCCGCTAAACGAGGCCAGCTCAATCTAAGCTGGGTAGACGTTTCATATAGAAGTTCCAAGTATACAAGTGAAGTATTGCCATTGATTCCGTCCTGCGCTACTGCACAACATCATACAGTGTATGACGGAATCAATGGTAATACCTCATTTGCGTACTTGGGACTTCTATGAAACGTCTACCCAAAACTGGGCGGTGATAACGAGTCCATAAAGCTGATATCTTTTAAACTGTATGGACAGTAACAATGGAACTGGTGTTCCGAATAAACAAAGGGGAATCTGAATTCTGAAGTGCTTTGTCCGCTGCATACCGGTGGATTTATTTATCAATAACGCCATTATTTGCTTGAGTCAATGTAGCATAGGGTATGTCCCTTGATCACTGATATTCAGAAAAGAAATTGAGATGGCATTTTATTCATTTTCATGAAAATGTGCAACCTTCACAATTGCCATACCCAATTAATGGTAATTATAATATTTATTATTATTTATAGTGAAAAAATGGTTTATTTCGGCGAAGTATGTAATCAAAATGAACAATGATCCCCTGGCCTAACCAAGTACTCACTAGTCGAGCTATTTACTGTATCATGCTGAGTGTAGCTTATACGTGTATTGCCAGGAAAAAATAAAAGGAAAAAAATGCTTGCTATTTCATTCCCGGAACAGGGACTTACATAATGCACCCTAAACAAGTTTTTTCACCAACTAAAATACTCTAAACAAATATGTTTGACTGTTTTTGCCACACTAGCAAGAGTTCCATATGTACCCCCTTCGAAGTTCTACATGTAACAAATTATTTTTTATTTTTGACCTTAGGGTTAGTGTAAGGCCATTAATAAAAAATTGTTTCCTGTAGAATTTTAAAGGGGTGCATATGGAACTCTTTCCGTTACCCTAAACAAGTAAGCAATGCATTGTGTCGTTAATATACCCTTTATTATCTTGCTTTGCTTTACTTCCAATTTATAGCATTTTTTTATGATTTTAATCTCTGCTTAATGTGAGTATTACATACCCTAAATACGTACATCAGAATTTCAGGGTTAAGAAAAAACATACCTTTTTTCCCTATTTTGCTGTTTTTGCCACCCTAATCAATGTGCGCGCGTACATCGCCTGTTGAAAAAAAGGGACTCTTTTTACGCGTTTTCTTGTTCACGCATCATATCCACCTTTTAATACAAGTGACCCCCGGGATTTCATTCAAATTTCTGTGAAACGTTGACATGGAAACGAGGTTTTTGTTTCGGTACTTAAGGAAATTAAGACAACAATACAACTATTTGTTGTTGTTGTAATATCTTTAAAGCTAATGGACCGAAACTATCAATTAGATTCGATTCATTGATGGGTCAACGGAAATACACTCTAAAAGATACGTATGTAACCCGTAATATAATCATTTAGGAATGATGGTGTTTAAGAAAAGAAGGTATGAAGGGATATCACGTGAATTATAGTAAATCCAAGCGACCGGGAGACTTCAAAAACTTTTTTGGACACTATTCGGGAGTGGAGACATTTTGGCCCGTATTCTCAAACGATGTTTAACGCTTTGTTTGTTTGCTCGTATCCACAAGTCATTGGTAATGGCTTTGTGGTGGTGTCAGGATTTGTACAGCTAGTATGCTGATCCGGGGCCGCGTGTATCCACGATACGGACGCTCCTAACATGGCCCGCTATTTGAGGCTGGGGCGGATGGAAACGTTACCCAAACTGGGCGGTGATAACGAGTTCTATACCAGGACTTCTTTTAAACGTATGGACATAGTAACAAGGAAACGGTGTTCCGAAAAACAAAGGGGACGGAATCTGAATTATGAAGTGATTTGTCCGCTGCATACGGTGGATTTATTTATCAATAACGCCCATATTTGCTTGAAGTCAATGATACAATCCGGGCAAAAAAATGGTTTAGAACATAATGCACGTCTCTTTGAAAAAATGTTTCCCCCTAACTCCCCTATTCATGTTGAGCCACCCTCATGGTACTAAACATCTTGTAACTTCTCCAAACATTGATGATAGGGGGTGGGGGAAGGTAGGGTTGAGAGACAAGTTCTCGACTTCATTTAAAACATGGAATCGGTCAAAAACAACTACATTGTAAAATAGGACGAATATTTTAACACTGAGTGATTAGTGTTCTACACACTTTTTTCCGGAATGTAGCATAGTGTATGTCCTTGATCACTGAATTCAGAACAGAAATTGAGATGGCATTTTATCATTTTCAGAAAATGTTAAAAAATCGCTTGAATTCAAGCGATTTTTTTTAATTCTAATATTATTATTATTTCTAGTGGAAAAAAAATGAGTTTATTTCGGCGAAGTATGTAATCAAAAATGAACCAATGATCCCATGGCCTAACCAAGGTACTCACTAGTCGAGCTCTTACTGTATCATGCGAGTGTAGATATAAGGTCTTGCCAGGGAAAAAATAAAAGGAAAAAACACTGCTTGCTATTTCATTCCGGAACAGGGACTGGAGAATTACATAATGCACCCTAAAAAGTTTTTTCCACCAACTAAAAAATACTTCTAAACAAATATGTTTACTGTTTTTTGCCACATAGCAAGAGTTCCATATGTACCCCCTTCGAAGTTCTAAATGTAACAAATTATTTTATTTTTGAACTTAGGGTTAGGGTAAGGCATTAATGTTTCTGGTAGAATTTTAAAGGGGGCATTTAAAATTATTGCTTTAAAAAAAATAAAAAAAATAAAAAAGTATGCAATGCATTGTGTCGTAATATACCCTTCCCTTTATTATCTTGCTTTGCTTACTTCCAATTTATAGCCTTTTTTATGATTTTAATCTCTGCTTAATGTGAGTATTACATACCCGAAATACGTACATCACCAATTTCCAGGGTTAAGAAAAAAACTACTTTTTTTTTTCTCCATATTTTGCTGTTTTGCCACCCTAATCAATGTGCGCGCGTACATCGCCCGTTTAAAAAAAAAAAAAAAAAAAAAAAACGCGTTTTCTTGTTCACGCCTTCAGACTACACCTTTGAATACAAGTGACCCCCCGGGATTTCATTCAAATTTCGGTGATTGAAACGTTGACATGGAGGAAACGAGGGTTTTTGTTTCGGTACGTAAGGGAAATTTACGACAACAATCAACTATTTGTGGTGGTGTAATATCTTTAAAGCTAATGGACCGAAACTATCAATTAGATTCGATTCATTGAGGGGTCAAACGGAAATTACACTCTAAAAGAACGTATGTAAACCCGTTAATATAATCATTTAGATTGATGTGGGGTTTGAAGAAAGAGGTATGAAGGGATATCACGTGAATTATAGTAAACAGAATCCAAGCGACCCGTGAGACTTCAAAAAAACTTTTTTGGACAACCTATTCGGGAAGGGAGACATTTTGGCCCGTATTCTCAAACGATGTTTAACGATTGGTGTGTGCTAGTATCCACAAGTTCATTGGTCATGGCTTTGTGGTGGTGTCAGGATTTGTACAGCTAGTATGCTGATCAGGGGGGCCGCGTGATCCCGTACGAACGCTCCTACCATGGCCCGCTTTTAAGACTCGGGCGGATTGGGAACAGTCAGGAGGGTACCACCTACTTCTTATTCGACACTGACTGCATGTACATTAACAGTTGTGACTCTCTGTACACGGGACCGACGGCTTAACGTCCCCTAACGAAGGACGGGATGCGTTCATGATTCCATTTGCCCAATTCCAGTGAACCATGGAGGGAGAGCGTATTCTGTATTCGTAATCGAATGCTGGTATACAGATCAAATCAGAAAATTTTTGATAGTACCCGAAGAAATCCCAGCAAATGTTGCCCACGACCTCACCGTGATTCGAACCCGGGAAGTTTGATGGTAAATTGCGCCAGAGGCAAGGCACCTAAACGCTAGGCCACGATCTCAATTTACGCTAATCACTGGTAAATCGCACTTTAAACGCCTCCTAATAAACGCAAAGCATGGTTAACTTTAAAGGTGATTTGTTCCGATTTATTTATATTGGGTTCTTACTTGATATGAGAGCTGGAAACGTGCCACATTAAACCCATCAATAACGTGGGGAAACGGGGAAAAGGAAACAAACTTGCGTTTTGATGGTAGATAAGAGGCAATAATGCATGTTGCAAAGCCCTTCTTTTCAACATAATGTGCCTGATATGATGGTTAACCACTTAAAAACGGCGGCGGGTTTTTTTTGTTATTATATGGAAGGAATGAGAATAGGATTGGAGGCAGGGCGAGGTACCATAGGGACAAAGGTGGACAAAGTCCACGGGCCGCGAGGTTAGGGCCCAGAGATGGAGGAGAGGGTGAGGGGGGGAAGAAAACGAGAGAGGGAGGGAATAAAGAGGAATAGAAAGAGAGGAAAGAAGAGAAAAAGAGAGAGAGAAAAAAGAGGGAGGAGGAGGGGGAAAAAGAGTGGGAGGGGAGAGAGGGAGGGAGAAGGAAGAAAAATGATAAATTTGGAAATGGAAATTTCAAAACAGGGCATAATGCTATCGCTTGTTGCGTATTTATTTATTCCGGGGCCCTTCTAGCTTGCCTAATACCGATAAACGAGAGGCCCGTATCTTTCTTAATGTCAATGTAGCAACTTAATCTACATTTGATACCGATAAGCGAGACGCCTTATTTAAGTCAAGTATGCACGGTCTTATGTAAAAATTCCTATGGATCATTTCCAGGGCCTATACCAAATCATAATGGGCTTGGATCAGCGTGGAGGATTGTTATGGGCCCGTGGTTGATTTTGTATTCGCGCATACTTAAATCGTGGATCCCTTCTGAGCCCCCTTTTGACACAATGCACTTTCTGTGATTTGCATGCTCCTCATTAATATCTAGCACTAGTTTTTCTACAATTGGGGTGCCCGAAAGCGAAAGTTCTAAAGAAAAAAAAAAAAAAAAAAAACGAGGAGTTTGCGAAAAACAAATGCCATGACGGTGCCCTGAAGACTAAGTAGCCGTAGATTCAGTAAACACGTGTATGGGGGTTGCCCAGAAGACTGGTGTCTCTTAATTGGGACACACTTCTTTCAAATTTCATCCGTTTTGACACGTGAGAGCTTAAAAACGTGATTTGTTAATTCCCAAAGAGCTTGTGTAAAAGTTATTTTTTTTTTATAAAATTTGAAATTCTCAATGATGTTGGATGGTGGAGCTCTCAAGCATTTCCACTCAAGGCATGATAGGCCAAGAAAAAAAAAAAAACAAGTTTGTCTCAGAAGACCGCGCGCATTATTTTAAAATTGGTTTTTTGACCGCTATAATTTTTTTTTTTTTAGGTTTTTACTTTACCAACCACTTTGTGTTGGAAAAAATTTCAGAAAAAAAAAATTAAAATTCGAAAAATGAAAAAAGTAGGCCAAAAAATCATTAAAAAACACCGCATTTTCGCCTTAGCATTTTCACATTTCTTCTGGGACAAACTTTTTTTTTGGCCTTATTAAGCTTTTGTTCATGATTCATTTGCATTCAGATGTTATTATTGAGTAAAACATTTTTTTTAAAACTACCCATATGAATGATATCTGTTGGTCCCAGCCAAGGTCGGTTCGAACAGTCTTTTAATTTTTGAATCTAAAATTTTTCATTAGGCTAGATAACAAGTTACATTTATTAAGGAAAACCACGACGAAGAAACTCAGAATAAAATAATTAGAGGTATTGTTATACTAGGCCCTCCATTTTTCTGAATTAAACTTTTTACAATTTTTTTCCTCATTTTATTTGAGAAAGATTTCTCACGGAAAAGTACTTGTTTACTATAAAAGAGAGAAAGGGTAATACCCTAGCTTGTTTTTGCCAAGTGCAACCGGTTTAATTGCACAATAGGGAAGTGGGGAATTCCCAGAATGCTAAACTTAGAAACGACGCTCCCAACTTGTTTCTATGCTTTAACATCAAACATGTTGATGGATAGGTAATTCCCCCCCCCATAAAATTATAAATTGTGAAATGATGTATGTTTTGTGGAATCTGCTTTGATGGTGCTAGGTTTATGTTTATTGCATGATGATGATGTAATGATTATTGTTAGAAAAGCGGGACTCTAGCTGTAAATAAGTTAAATAGTACTTGTGACTGAATGACTGAGTCCAGCAGTTGGAATCAGGAGCTAAACTAGAGCTCTGGAAGCTTTTACAGTATAATTATATCTAGTTTTAACTCTAGCATTGGTAGCTGGGTTCTACTCTAGTGCCAGGATTTAATTTTGGGATGCCGCCGGAGCTTGATACAAATTGTCCTGCGTCCGTCTTTTAAGAAGCCAAAGAGCTTCATTTTTTTCGGAATCAAAAAGGGCTTCCAATTTGTGGTCCTATATGAAGACATAGCGACAGACTGATGTGGTATATTTACCTGGATTTGTTTATTGTGGAAAAAAATAAAAAAATTTTTTTAAAAAAGCGGGCGTCCGTCGCGGGAAAGCCCCCGTCGTCTAGAACTGTTGGACAAAGTTAATTTCAGGACTGAGAAGATTCCAATGGATATTACCCGAGGATTTACAAGCGTGACTTTGCATGCTTTCCATTTTGGAGTCTTCGCTGTGAGAACCTATTATCGTGAACCTGCAACGCACTTTTAGTGTGGAGACAAATGGACCTCTGAGTAATTTAGAATTGTTAAGTGTACTTTTGAATTGTATAGATAATTGTACTTTGGACAGTACCAATTCTTGAACCATTCTGATCAAACTTAAATCTGTATATGTATTATAAAATTCAATCACTTGTGCACACGGCTCATTTATTTTTGTTTTGAAAGGTATTTCTGACCTTTGACGTCTACGAGACCCGTCATACTATAGAGTCTTTTTTTTCAATATTATTTTTTCTGGGCATAAAGTTTTATTGTTCCATTGCAGTGCTGCCAATTGTTCACTAATAAAAAAATGCTGTGCTTCAGTCTTTGGTGTCTTGTGGTTGGCGTGTTTTTAGGGATGGGTTGCGATGCCGAATGGTGACGGAGACTGTTGACCCTTGATCCAAGTTTCGAGCATTTCTTGGGGTAGCATCTGCCTATAGTTTTATCACTGGTGTCCTTTACATAGGGCCGCTTGCTTATATAAAGCAGAATGTCCTATGGTACAAATGAAAACGATAAAATAAAATTGAAAAATGATGAAGGACCATACAAAAGTCGCAACCACTGTGAACAAACAAGATGTATCGTGCTAACCTAGGGGCCCCAGATGGTTTGTCTCCACGGGTCCCCCGAACATTCTGCACGCCCTGAGTGCTCACATTTCAGGACGAGAATGAGAAATACGGCCTTTCATCGGATATCAAAATCGATACTACTTGCGGATAAATTTCAGGGGGTCCCCCCAAAGATGATCGGACACGCACCTTTAAATGCCTGTATAAATCTTTCGCCGAACATCGGTTAAAACTTCTGCGTTTTTTTTTAAAAACTGTGCATTTAGTAACCACAATGCAGTTTTAGCCTAACCACCGGTTTTATTTTAAATATCGTCTAAAGTATCACAGAACATAATATCTCAAGATTCCCACTGGATATTTTTTATGTTTACCGTCTGGGCCTATCTCATGCACGCAAGCTTAACTTTATTTACAAGTTGGTCTTTGGTCAGTACGCACACACACCACGCGGCGCGCGCGGATATACTTGTTGTTCTGTTTGAATTTCCATCACAAACAGGTATTGTGCCTTTTTGGAAGTAAACGCCCCGCACTGCGCAAAGCCGCACTCGCACACGCAGATATACTTGTTGGTTCTCTTTGCTTGTTTGAATTTCACAAACACGTATTTATGTTCCTTTTTAAGTACAACGCCTTTGTGCGCCATTTTTTAACATACTGCTTCTGTGCTTATTGATAAACAACTAAAATTACATCTATACCTTTCTATACCCTTTGTGAGTTAGTGTTAGTTAGTTGACCAAATTTTTTAAATCCGGTTTTGTCCCCCGTAAAATGGGGGTGGCCAGATCACCTCACACTCAGCAATCTGCTGTGTGAGGATTTATGTGGACCAAAAGAATAATTGACCGGATGTCCCTTCCTGACGCCAATCCCCAGTTTTCGGCGGTGGAGCCTATATCCTTTGGGCAACCATGTCCCCACCATGCAAGGTCAGATGTCGGAATGCCACCATTAGCTTTCTCCAAGCTGAGACGCCCTTGTAGGTAGATCCTTCTTTTTCATTCTACCACAGGGTAACCAGCTACCCTCCTCAATCAGATTTCCTTGAAACCTGACTGGGGTGAACGGTTTAGCCGCCGACGGCTCGGCCCTGGGACAGGTAGTACCTGGTTACCAGGATACCTTAGCAGGCCCTCCCAGGAAACCTGACCTGACAAACTACTTAAGTAACAATACTTTTAAATTCTTTTATTCTTTGGACTAAACACATAAGACAAAAAGCCACATAAGATTTTCATTACACAAGATGCACCCAAGAACCAAAACCCATTTGCAACATCACCTTTAAACCCCCTGGAGACATACCGACCAATTTATTGGTTATACATTGGGGTTTTATCATGTATTTAGCCAATCAAGATATGGTAAGAAAACCTTATGTGTTTGAAATAGAAAGTCTATTTGGATTGGTTTTTCAGGAGGTTACTCATGGGTTATATCATGCAATGAGCCCAATCATAGGTACTAGTAAGAAAAGGAGAAAGGCAGAATTTACAATCGGATTTTCGGACTATTAAGGATTTTTACTATTCAATAAGTTGGTAAACATCTAAACCCAGAGCACAGGGTCCGATCACACAACATTGTTTGCGTAGAAGTACTTTGGACTTTGGTCCCATATTAAACACTAATATCCAAAGCAGACAATCTAACGATGTCAAATAAGCTTATTCTATCATATCAGGTGCCTACAAAACCCTCATTCTTACCGAGTATTGTTGATTACCACACGTTATAAAAGGCGTTTTAGTGATATTATCTATTTTGTTTTGCTTGATTAAGATAATGATAGAGTTCAGGATACTTCAATACTACATTTGAAGCCGCTTATTTAATTTCAATTATTTTAAACCCGGTGGTACGAAACTAAAGAAGTCCCCCCATAGAGAGTGTCATGGCTACCGTGTCAACATATACGTAAAATGACCGTGACCTTGTATACGAGGCTATAGAGTATAAGTGCTGCATGATGCATGCATCAAACAATGGAGAAACAATACATTCCCAGGGACAACTGCATCTGCAGTGGTTTAATTCATATAGGAATCAACCGTACCGTACAATTAAACTCATGATAATAACGGCGTACAGTAACCTTTCACATTATGCACACATGGAGAAATTCACAGAACATTAAAAAGGAGAGCAAAAATAGTATATTTCCCTTTTGAGCTTATAAAATAACAAAAAGGTTGAAATACTGCAATCTTCTTTGCGGACCTGGGAACTCTACCAGCCGATATTTTTAACAGATTAAAAATTAACATAGAGGGGCACTGTGTTAAATAATGTTTTTGCCTCAGGCGATGGCGATCAAATCCCATTCCATATAGCAACTCGGGGGGGCACAATGATTCACAATAATCACAGCAAAACCACAAACCCAGAGCTGTAGTTCGGGTTACTGACGCCACGGAAATAAAGCATGAAATTGATGTTGCGTGAAGAGTAACTGAATCCGAGTGCCATATTATTCGCCTGGTAGGCGGACTATATGAGTCCGGAGACCATATCTCCTGTCACACGGGTCATGGTGTTCTCCTGGACAGGTAATCAGTGGCGTAGCTAGCGGTTTGGGAGGACCGTGGACAAAACACCATCTGGGGCCCCTAGGTTAGCAGATTCATCTGTTTGTTCACAGTGGGTTGCGGAATTTTGTATGGTCCATTCATCATTTTTCAATTGTATTTTATGTTTAATTTTGTTACCATAGACCATATGGCTTGATATAATGCAAGGCGGCCTATGTAAAGGACCACAGTGAATAAAACCTATAGGCAGTGCTACCCCAAGAAATGCTCGAATACTTGGATCAAAGTTCAACAGTCTCCGTCACATTCGGCAATCGCACCCCTCGTCTATACAACACGCAACCACAAAAACACAAACAAGCAAGCATTGTCTTTGATTAAGGTGAACAATTGGGAAGCACGCAATTTAACAAGAAACGTTATGCCCAGAAAGAAAAAATAATATTGAAAAAAAAAGACCCTCGTACTCATAATTATTTTTATTTGAAGTTCTTCGTCGAGGTTTTCCTTAATAAATGTAACTTTATCTATCCTAATGCAAATTTTAGATTCAAAATTAAAGCTGTTTCGAACGGACCCTTGGCTTGGACAAAAAGATATCATTCATATGGGTAGTTTAAAAAAAATGTTACTCAATAAGGACATCTTGATGCAAATGAATGAACAAAAGCTTCCATCAAGGCAAAAAAAAAAGTTTGTCTCAGAAGAAAATGTGAACATGCTAATGCGAAAGCGTTTTTTTTAATTGATTTTTGGCCTACTTGTCATTGTTACGAAGTTCATTTTTTTTCTGAATCTTTTACAAAAAATTTCAAGTGAGGTAAAACCTAAAAAAAAAAAAAGTATGCGGTCACAAAAAAACCAATGTTAAAACAGAATGCGCGCGTCTTCTGAGGACAAATTGTTTTTTTTTTCTTGGCCTAAGGCCTTGAGTGGGACAAATTGTTGGAGCTCCACCATCCAAAACATCTTGAGAATTTTCAAATTTTATTTAAAAAAAAATAATTACCAGCTCTTTGTGAATTACAAAATCACCGTTTTAGCTCTCACGGTCAAAGGATTGAAATATTGAAAGAGTGGTCCAAAATTAAGAGAAACACCACAAGTCTTCTTGGCACCCATAACACGTGTTACTGAATTACCGCTAAACGTAGTCTTCAAGGGCACCCTCAGGGCCTTTGTTTTCTCAAAACTCTCGTTTTTTTTTTCTCTAGAAAACCAAAAACTTTTTCGCGGCCCCAATGTAGAAAAACTGTGCTTAGTTATTAATAGGAAGGCATGCACCATCAGAAATGCCATTGGGATCAAAAGGTAAGTACGATTTAAGTACGGAATAACAAATCAACCACGGGGCCATAACAACGTCACTGGAATCCAATGCCATTATGATTTGGAATAGGGGCCCTGGGAAATGATCCATAGTAATTTTTAAATACAGGTCTTTGCCTACATTGAATTAAGTAAGGCCTATCGGTTCGGTATTCCAAAGCAGACCTAGGAAGGTGCCTACATTGACATTAAGGATGGGCCTCTCGTTTATCGGTATTAGGCAACTAGAAGGGCCCCGGAATTAAAAATACACAGCGATTAGATTTAGGCCCTGTTGTGAAAAATTTCCAAAGATTATCATTTTTCTTCTCCTCCCTCTTCTCCCCTCCTTCTTTACCTCTTTTTTCTCTATCTGTTCTCTTCCTTTTCTCTCTTTCTCCCTCACTTTCTCTTTTTTTCTCCAATCTCTTGCACTGTTAAAAATTTCCGGTACCGTGTTAAATTAAGAAAAACAGATTTTCGTAAATTTACGGAAAAATTCGTGTGTTAAGAAAAAATAAAAATAAAAAACAAAAAAACAATACAAAAATAGCCTAAAAATGTTAATTTACGGAAATATTTCAAAATTCTGGTGCAATTTTTATTTCCGGACTTGTTTTTTTTTCCGTAATTTTAAATACGGAAAAAATTCTTTAAAATACATAGTTTTTTCCATAATATGAGGAGCCAAATTTCTGTAAAAATTATGTCAAAGTTCGTTAATTGACAGAAATATCTGTAAATTTACCCTAAAAATGAATGGCTGGAAATACTGCTGCCAGAAATTTCCGTAACTTTACGGACATTTTTGTAACAGTGGGGCCCTAAACCTCTCGGGCCCGTGGACTTTGTCCCCTCTGTCCCTATGGTAGCTACGCCCCGGACAGGTTACTTACCGTCTTGTCCGTTATTTAATAATATAAATATTTCAAAAATCCTTACAGTGGAGTTAATTCTTCGTCTATACGATTTGGGAATAAGGAAAACATTGTTTGATTTCTTAGCCACCACCGCCGGGCTAATGACCGAAACACTGCGGCGTACCGACCAAGGGCGGGGGGTGGGGGGGGGGGGGGCAGGGGGAAAGTTTCCTTTGGCTCGAAATAGCGGACGATATGGACAAAATATGTGCATTTCCATCCTTTTCTTGGGGGAAGTTTGACCAATCCCAGCTAAATTTGTTCAATAATTAAGTAAAATTCGGCAATTTACAGGCGCATTTCGTCAAGTTCAGGACTCATTGGAGCGAATCTCGGAACGATTTCAGAATTTTCCCCCCTCTGGAGGGACGACTTGGGAATTTTGGCCCCTCTGGATCGATTGCCTCGGTCTATGCCACTGCCGGACCATCAATAGAGCCATCATATTTAGTCCATGAGGCGAGCAAAATGTCGGTATCAGAAAGGGACAAAACGCCACTTATTATGCAGCATCAGTATACCACGGCCTTCACACCAAAAAATGCGTGATAGCATTTGGAGTTGCATAGCCAGGTATAGGGGTAACTAAGGTTACACATGGGGGGACATTTTAAATGGCTTCAATCATGTGAAAAGTATAGCACATTCTTGCTGATCATAAGGATTTCAAAAAAGGTATTAGTTTGTACCAACTACAGCCTAAAGTTTTGGAGAGTTAGTTATAGGCTAAAAACAGCAAAAAAATTATATTTCTTATTTGTTTTTTTAATTTTAAAGGGTAATGTTCAGTTGTACAGAGGTCAAATTTAGAAGTGCTATGATTTGGATTATATAACAATGTTGCCATATCCCAATATTGGTGGAGCGCATCGGATTAAAAAATAAGGATAGTTTAGCTGTTAAAATGATTAGGTACCAATGTGGGCCAACATAGACAGACAAAAAGTGAATATTTGTTTTCCTCCATTAAAGTGCTGGAGGCATTTTATGTTTAAAAGTGGTTAAGCAACTGTTTTAGGGTATTTCGAGGGTTGCTGAATCCGAAAATGGCTGTTAACAGTTACGCCGTTGCCCGTTTTTAACTTCAACAATTGTGAAGAAAAAAAAAAAAAAAACAAACTGGCCGCCATTTCAACACCATTTGCAACTAGAACTTGAGGTTTAAAGCAAACATAGAACGGGTTGAAGTCAGGTGCATACCCATGTTTAGAAACTGAGGATCCTTTTTTGCCTACTACAAAACTCTGCTACCTAGCTTGGTTTGCTGCCATCTTGAATTCAAGATGGCAGCCCCATATTAATTAGGATCAAATACTATCCAGTGCTTTTCATGTATGGACAGAAAAATGACCAGAGCAATACCATGTGTTTAATGTTTATGACAACTGATGATTCCTTATTGGCTATTGCAATGCCTAGCCTTGTCTACTGCCATCTTGAAATTAAGATGGCCCGCCATATTATTAGGATCCAACTGTCCAGTGCCTTTCATGTATCGACAGAGACTGCATAGCAATACCCATGCTTGTGACACTGAGGATTCACTGTTGGCTACTACAAAAACGTGTACCTAGCTTCGGTTCAGCCTGCCATTGTGAAATGCAAGTGCTGTTTAAATATCCCAGGGGCGGGATCCAGGATTTGAAAAACATCAAATTACCGGAGGGCTAAAGGCTAAAATTGTCCAAAATGGGCGGATTTTGCAGAATTACCGAGCTTAGCTCGAGCCCCCTCCGCCCCCTCCCTGGATCCGCGCCTGTTGTATAGTGCTTTATGTTATGAGACAGAAACAAGCAGAACAATACCCATGTAATGTTTATGACAATGAGGATTCATGTATTGGCTACTGCTATACCTAGCCTTGTTTACTGCCATTTTGAAAAGTAAAGATGGGCCGCCATATGTTAGGATCAGCCTATCCATCGAAATTTAATGTTATAGACAGAGACATGCCAGAACCCTGTATTCAAGAGGGTTTCTCTGAACGGTCCCGCCAGTCCAGGTGTCTAGCCCACGGCAAACCATTATGGCAGGCCTTCATTCTCTGATTTCACATAGCAAAGGAGCAATAAGGGACGGAGAAGTTCTTTTCGCAGACAACAGGGTCGTGTTCCGCCCATACTATCAGCACGCTACCGGCTCTCATGACTTCCAAACCTATGACAAATCCAAAAAGTCCTAAATACAAGCAAACCCCTGCTAAAAAACTAGAGCATTAACATTCAGGCCAGAGAGTCTTATAATTACTTTCACACCGGTGTAAAGAAACTGCGTGTCCCCATGAGAGGTGTCCTAGATACCATAGAAACATGAAGCAGAAAAAACCGTGAACCTTGTAGACGAGGCTTTGTACAGTGACTGAAACAAATGATGCATTACAGCATCAATGGAGAACACAATAGACATATCGGTGGTAGGTCACTCAGTTCACACGCGACACGTAGTACATGACACCGGTTTCAATCTGAAATTCGGAATCATTATCAAAAAAGAAAAGAGCATTTCAAATTGTAATCCATTCAATTGGCAAAATGTTGGTGCAATCAGAAGATTGCCATCGATCCCATTTGACGAACACTTAGTATTTTATGATTCCGATACACAATCAGGCAAACTCAATCCTCATTTTGAATGCTATCACCCTTTACAGAGCCTTCAAGAATTGAACTGGTGGAAAATGCCTTTTACACAATATGGAATGGAAGCCGTAGTAAGATTATTATCTAATTCTTATAACACTCGACAAATCCACCAAAGTGCTCAGGGTTCCACTGCGGAGCACCTTAGACTGCTACAACAAACAGGTAAATCCAGAACGACAAGAAAGGCTTTACGGAAAGAAGTCCGGAGACAGAGAAAACCTGCGAAGACCACCCCGTATGAATCGGCAACCAAATTCCCGTACGACACTGGCTCCGCATGGGAATCAAACCCGGGTCGCATTGATGAAAAGCGAGAGGGTGAGCCACTATACGCCAATCCGCCATCATCCAGAATAGCCATCATGTCAGGTGCCTTTATCTAAGGTTGGGGAGCTCACTGTCTCCCATCAACAGGACACAGAGTAGTGGTTCAACGAGGAACAGAAAACTACCAACAACTTATTTAGAATTGTTGGTTGGGCTTTTCTGCTCTAAAAGAATTCTGTGAAAAGGCAAACATCACTGCCACAATATGCTGACGTTGAGAATGCCATCAGGCCTATATATTTGAAAAGAAGCAATCTCAAAACTATTGACGGCGCGATAACCAGGTCGACTCTGTTTCTGCAGGTGAGAAGGAATATAAATACAGAAACCACTGAAAATCAAAAACTTGAATCAGTTATACTAGTCAAAGATGACTTCTCCCTGATGGGGGCATAGGGCATAAAATCAAGGCTAACTCCAATGACAACCATTCTTTAGAGAAAGATTTTCCCAAAGCGGCAAGTCACAGGAAACGGTCAGCACCGGTTCCACTTTCCATGTTTCTATGAATATCTAGGATTGATTAGTACCTTCATCAATGTTAGACACCAGGAAAGTTTCTCCAATGGTTTCCCTCTATCTGGCTCGTGATATTGTGAAAGAGCTCATCTGGTTACACATTGAAGTGCAGTTATGATAAGCCCTTTCTTCCAATGTCCACTCAGTCTTTATTTATCGGTGCTCAAAATGGGATTGCATATACACTCTTAGAACACCGCCAACACAGGGCCTCCCAGGTTGATTGTTGATACTCATGGATGCGCACACCAAATAAATTGCCATGGGCTTTGTACAAAATGATCCTAATTAAAACTTAAATTTCTCGACTCAGTCACTAAAAATTTGCATTACCTTGGATGGCTTGGACCTCTGCATTCCCTCAGCAAGAGCATCCGTAAGTTGACCACAGATTTTTCAAGTGACGAAGCGTGAAACAACGATGAGTTATGATCCCCTCTGAAAATGTGGCTTCTAGTCCAAATTTCATATAGGGTGGGTGTTATACTTAGTGTAAGACTCACACACTTTTGTCTTGAGATGTGCTCATTTGTATCTTTAAAAAATTCTAACACAAAATATGGCCCAGGAAGTTTTCATTTTACTATTTTTTTACCTGTAATTAGTTTGGTGGTTGGAGACAAAACTACATATTGGTCCACCAAACACTTCTACTCACAAGCTTACATTATTACATCTTGATCATTCAATGGAAAAAAAAAACAAGGAATAGTTTCACTCCGATCCCAACAGAGAGCATACAGCCCAAAGCATCTTTGTCAGAAAGGACGGATCACTTTTTTAAACCTTTTCCAAAAACAATTTTCGGCCAGAGGGTGCACAGACCAGATCTATTTAGTGGGTGTGGAATTATACATGTGTAAAGGTCCAACTTGGGAGTATAACTTTGGCGATCTGTTCGAAAACGCCTGGTGACATGAATTCTATGCATGAGTGAGAGGTTAAACCCGCCGCAATGTAAGTTGACATTATTAGTGGGTGCGGCTGGCAGGTTGTGAGGTTGTTGTCATTGGCTTTCCACTGTGAAAGAAGCAGTGGTGGTGCTACCAGTTGCATCAGAAATGGATATCAAGAGGAATGGGTTAGCTCATCAGCCACTGTCTCTTCTGTATTTTGTTAAAACCTGAAGCAAGCGACAATATGTGGAAATGCCCACCCTCGTGCTCTTGTCCACGTCACTGAGGGAATGCATTCACCTGCTTCCAGATCCAAGTTTCCAAGATGCAAAACGGGGCACTTAATTGGAATAAACCTATGCAAAAAGAATCTATTGTCGATCTATCGGTAGGTGCACTCAGAGTTGCAGTTTTGCTATCTCGTTCTCTGCTCCGCGTGCATGAAAGCAGTGAAAGGCTGACAATCGACTGATCTAGGCACCAATGGAACCTTCAAGTGTCACAAACATGCCTATTGCTCTGCATGTCTTAGTCGAGAACCATTAAAAGGCATTGATAGCTAATCCTTAATTTGGCGACCATCTTTGAATCTCGAAATGGCCAGCCAAACCCCAAGCCGGTACAAGTTTTGTAGTAGTTAATATGGCATTTAAGATGTCACAAACATGCGTATTGCTCTGCATTGTCTAGTCTATTACATAAAAGCATTGGATAGCTAATCCCTCTATATGGCGGCCATCTTGAAATTTCGGAATGGCAGCAAACCCAAGATACTGTACAAGTTTTGATAGTCAATTAGAATCTCAGTGTCACAAACATGGTATTGTCTCACGTTTTGTCTTATAACATGAAGGCGTTTATAGCGGCTCCTAATACTCGGTAATATGGCGGCACATCTTGAATTTCAAAATGGCGGCAACCCAAGCTAGGTACAGTTTTGTAGTGAGCTAATATGGAATCCTCAGTGTTTATAAAAAGGGTATTGCACCACTTCTAACCTTCATGTTGTCTAAAACCCACGTTTTAGCACAAATTGTGTTGAAAACGCGCAGGCCATTTTGTTTTTTCGAATTTTGAAGGTGAAAACGGCAACGGTGCACCTGTTAACAGCCATTATTTTTGGATTCAGCCACCTCAAATACCTGAAAAAACACTTGTTAACCACTTTTAAACAAAAAACTGTGCCTACAGTATTTGGAAATCATCAAAATCAACCTGTCTAAACAGGTATACGTCCATTGTATTCAATGGTGGGGCTGACCGTGTTTTCGCCTACTTTGGTAAGTAAGCATTTAACAACACTGAAAACTATTCCTTATCTTTAATCATATGAGCTCCATCATTCATTTTAGTCGAGTATCTACGGAGCGTATCGCTGACACCCCACACCCCAGGACTCTACTACCAAACCAACCTTTTTAGCTTCGTTTTATGGTCCTATTAACACTTTTGAGAGGTAAAAAATAATTTAAGCCCACGGAATTATTTAAAAAAAAAAAAAAAATGGCCGCCCCAAATAGGCCAAAATTAAAGAAAATTGGGTATTTAATATCAAAACATGAATAAAATTCTATATTCATGTTAGAATATAGTGTCTGGTCATGGCCTTTTAAATTCTAGTATCTGAAGTTTTTGCCATATCTAAAAATCCAAATGGCGCCAAAATGGCCGCCAAAATAGGCAAAAGTAAGAAAATCAGGTATTTTATCAAAACATGTATAAATTCATAAAATTAATGTTAAGCTAAGCTCCCTGGGTAATTGGCATTTAAATTTAGATTTGAGGTTTTTGCCCATGTCCTAAAAAATCCAATATGGCGCCCAAAATGCCCGCCAAAATAGCAAAATTAAAGAATCGGTAGTTAATATCAAAACAAGTAATAAATTCATTAATTAATGTTGGAATATAGCTGCCTGATCATTGGCAATTTCAATTCTAGTATTTTGAAGTTTTTGCCATACTCTAAAAATCCAAGATGGCGCCCAAGATGGCCGCCAAAATAGGATAGGCAAATTACAGAAGAATGAGGGTATTTAATTTCAAACAAGGTAAAACAACAAAATGGTAAAATTAATATTTAAATATAGAGTTCCTGGTCATTGGCATTTTTTTTTCTAGTAGTTTAAGTTTTTTACCATATAAAAAACTCCAAGATGGCAACCAAATGGCCAACCCAAATAGGCAAAATTAAAGAAAATGATGTTCTTTAATTTCAACAATCATTGGTGACATTGAGATATAGTTTGACTGATGATCATTGGGAAACATTTCTTTTCTAGAACTTTGAATTTTTTGCATAATTCTAAAATCCAAAATGGTGCCCAAAATAGTACATGCACAAAATTGCACGCATCAGCTCAAAGCGAGCGTAATACATTGTAAAATAATACATTAATTTACACTTACTTAGACCTCCGACAAAGACCATGACAGTTTGCCGTTTTGGGTGTAAGCTTTCCAGATTTGTTATCGACTAGGCCAATCCCAAGTTTGGACATTTCCCAGCACCCCTAGTTTCTGGGAGGGGTCACAGACTGCAGTACAGGGAGGGTAAACCCCCGTACACCAAGTGTCCCAGGAAGTTGACCCAGTTGTGCACAGATACGCATAGGCCAAATCCAGCACCGTCACAGTTGTGCTTAGGTTTTGTATACTGGTGGCTAGCCTGCTGATAGGCATTGGTTTCCTTGTGTGAGGCTTAACTACATGAGGCGAATTCAAATTGTCATTAAAACATTAAAAAATGTTCCATTAAAACATTAAAATTTTACTTTTTTCAATATTTGACAATTGAGGGTAACAAAATTGGGTTATATCAAAGGTCTTTTGTGGCCCCATGAAAACATCATTGAGTGTCAAAGTCTGTTTCAAGGTTTGTACACAAAACATGCTGTGTGAGTGACCACCCTTTATTTCAAAATAGCTCCCAACCCAAACTAGAGGTTTACTTTCACAGTCTATACTGCCCATTGGTTAATCCTTTTACTCCTTCAAAGCTCGGTTTTTTTTCTTTCTTCCGAAGCTCATTGTAGAACTCAAATGGCGGGTGCATCCGCCCAACTTACTTTTGGCGTATGATTTCCCATCAGGCACCCTCCCTGTCCTTGACGACAGAGCGTCCAAGCTCGGATGGGGCATATATTTTCAGGCTGACAATGTCAGGCAGGTGGACACCAACCCAGGCACCGCCAGAACATCAACGTGATGGCACTTTGGACAGTGATTCTGGCACTTCTGCGACCGTAGCCACAAATATCACAGCCAAACCCTTAGGCCGCTGCGGACAACAGAACGGTAATATCCTAACTGAAACGAGGGCCGAAAAGGAGACAGAGGCTTTGTCGGAAAACGCTCCACCTGCTGCTACGGTGCAAGAAACGGGGCATCAACTTGCAGGTGCAAGCACCTCATAGGATGGAACAATGTTCTAGTTAATAATCATAATCATAAATCATGAGATTTATATAAAGCGCTTTTACAATGTCGGCAAGGCGATGAAAGACAGAGAAAGAATGAAAAAATTATAAATTAGGGAAGAAGGTGAGTTTCAGTTGGCGTCGGAAAGTCGGTAACATTGTCGTGTTTACGGAGCTCAAAGGGTTAAGGCATTCACAAGGCGGGGAGCAGCGATGGAAAAAGCCTGATCGCTGCAATCTTCCTGGAACGAGGAACATCGAAACACATAAGGAACCACACACGCCATTACCCTAAAACGTTTTGCCGTACTATCGCCCCCGACCCTATCGTTCATCTGAAACTTCCTCAAGAGTCCAAGGAACCCTAAGTTTCTTGACCGTTGTTTTTACCGTATGTATCATACCATAGAATCATAGAGAACAAAGGTGGACTGTGAAGACGATACGAAAAACGGATAAAAAAGCAAGATAATAAGCAGTGCTGGAGCGAAGGAATCAGGAGTTGGCGAACATGGAAACTGAAAAGTAAGATGATATATAGGCCGGGACGGATGAATGAAAAGCTTTATTGGTTAAAAGAAGGGATTTAAAGTGGATCCTTGGCAATAGTCAACAAATGCAGAGACTGTAGGGAGAGGTGAGGAATGAGTGGCTTGGGCTGTCTGAATATAAGCCGAGCAGATTGGTCTGTACCATGTTTGAAGCCGGGTGAGGTGATGTTCTTTTTGTCTATACCATTCATAAGCCAGTTACAGTAGGGCGAGCTTTGATAATTACATAGAGTGCGCCAAACATTTCCTCATACTTTATGGCCCCAATGTCCAAGGGGGTCATCATCACGTGTGGATCTGTTCGCGTCTGGTTTGAATAACTAACTTCCAACAACTTTCCACGGAGGGTGGACGAAAAGGCAGTCGGATGGTAAGCAATGGACGGCGGATGGTAAACATAATGGTTATGCATTTCAGCCAATGGCTATGATCCCGAGCGTACTTGAGAAGGTGTACCAGTCAAAAACCATTGATGCTGCTCGTGGGCCTATGTGCAGCCAAGGCTGGCAGCAGCAGTTCCTCCGACATGGACAGTCTGCAGAGGACTGATGGTGGCTGGAACAGTAGGTTCCCAGCAAACACAAAACGTTTAAAACGTTTTTGGTAGGTTTCTAGAGTCCAGTCTACTACGTCTTCGTCTTATAAGACATTGTAAAAACGTTTAAAAACGTTTTGGCGATGTTCTCATTCGTCTATTTACTCTTCGTCTATAAGACCGCATAAATCGTTTTTTTAAAAACGTTCTGGCTATGTTCTGGATTGGTCCACATCGTTTCGTCTAAGAAGGCTTGTAAAACACGGTTAGAAAACGTTTTGCTAGGTATGGATTCGTCTATTCGTCTTCCGGGGTCTTTTAAACAAGACTCATTGTAAAAACGTTTTGGCAAGGTTTTCATTCGTCTATGTACCTCTTCGTGATAAGACCTCGTAAATACGTTTTTAAACGGTTTTGTAACGGTTTTTTTTGTTTTTTTTTTTTTTTTTTCTGGGATTGCTTATTTTCTTCTTCGTCTAATAAGACATTGTAAAAACGTTTTTAAAAAACGTTTTTGCCTATGTATGAATAAGTCTATTACATATTCATCTATCAATATATAAGACCTGGTGTAAATACGCGTTTTTTAACAATTTGGGGATGTTATGGGTTAGGCTAAAATACGTCCTTCAGTCTATTAACACCTTGTAACGTTTTTAAAACGTTTGGCTAGGTTTCTGGGTTCGTCTACATCTTCGTCTTATAAGGGGGGGGGGGGGGGGGGGGGGGGACCTTTTTCTAAAAAAAGTTTTTTAAAACGTCCCATGTCACATTATAGGGTTAGGGGTAAATATGTTTCGATTTCATGATGACTCTACCAAAAACGTATATATACACTTGTCCTAAGAAAACGTTTGCAAAATTCACAAACCCAAAAAATATATATAGAAAACGAAATCGCAACATTCTTACAGCCTATTTTGTTTAGTTTAAGCCCATGGCATTATTATCAACGTGCCCGCATCTTAATTTTTTCCGCACATTCAGCACAGATGGTGTCTAATTCAGTGTAATGAAAGGGTCACTTAATAGGTCACTCCACTTTAAAAAAAAGATACAACCAACTCTTCTGCTACACGTCAGCCTATATAAATAGAAAATACCCGTCTAAAATAGTAGTCGTCTAGCTGGTCTAGTGGTTAAGTGTTTGGTCTTCCATGCCTCTAAAGGTCCCAGGGTTCCATCCGATACAGGTAAATAGTGAGTAATTTGTGTCTATTAAATCAACTTGTGTATTATGCTTGATGTAGGTTTCCTTGCAATATTACAGCTTCCATAATATATTAATACTTTTTTTCTTTAATTATTAGCGTTTTATTAGGCAATTAATCAAATGTCTTGGACGTTCTCATAACGTTTTAGAAACGTTTTTAAATCGCCTTAAGTTTAAGCACGTTTCCATTACGTTTGTTAGACGTCCTTAAAACGTTCATTGGTTCAATTACGGTTGCAGTACGTTTTCTGTAGGATTTTATTTCTGTCTTAAACTTGCTTTTGGAAAGGTTTTACACAGTCTTTTACGTTTTAAAACGTTTTTAAAACGTTTTAAAAACGTTCTCGAAGTACGTTTTTATGAAACTCAAAATAACCTCCACAAAAAAATTACGTGTTTTAAAACGTATTATCAAAACGTCCAGAAAAAGTCAGTGGTACGTTTTTAACAAGTTTTAAAAACGTAATATTGTAGCGGGTTAATCCACTGAAAACACATAAGACTAGGCCGTTTATAAAACAGTTTGAGGGTCTCTTTCTAAGACCGCCCATGTGTTTAGAACTGACATTGCAGTTGTCTCTACCATGACTTCAGAGATGGTATGACAGATTTCTCTGAGTGTGGCCCTCTCTACCCTCATTAAAGGAATGTTGTGGAGAGGCATCAGGTATGGGGTTGTTTCCAAATGCGTCCCTCTCCTATGCTTCCAACAACTTGCCTCAGGACTTTGAGCCCTTGTCAGAGCTCATACCTTGGACCTGGGCAAGATGAAGGCTTTTTTGTTGACGGTAGCCAGTGGCCACAGGTTCGTCAGAGGTTCAAGCACTGCTATTGAAGAGGCCCACCTCTGTTTTACAGAAGGCTGGTTTACATCTTGCCCCGGGTGGGTTTTTAGCGAAAAAATCAAACCTTATCTATTTGCCTTACAAACAAAGTGTGTCTCCAAGTCTTGAATCAGCGGTCAGGGATGCTTGAGAAGTCGTGTCTGAAGGTGAGTAGGGACTCTTAAATCAGACTTAAACTGTACTGGGAAATAGAGGAATTAAACAGTTATTCATAACGTCAGAGAATCCCTTTATGACCTGTTGTACATGGCCACTGAAGCAGCTGGAGCACAAGTCATTCCGAAGTGCTTGCGCCAAATGTCAACAGCGGA